>JAUCNQ010075337.1:0-12476 GCA_032352715.1 Bougainvillia muscus | reverse complement strand
ACTCACTAGAGGGGGCGTTTATTAAATTTTTCCATTTTTAGGGGAGGCGCTTATTAGAGAGAGGCGCTTATTGAAGGGAGGGCGCTTATTAAAAGTTTTACCGTATATAGTTTTGGAATCTTTGGTCAAGAAAAATATAAAGAATTGCACCAGGTAATTAAATTTCTCTACTACAATGTAGGATTTAATAAGAAAAGGGAAGCCTGCTAAATTCTGTATTAAATGTAAGTTTAATCCATGCCCGAACAACTAAAAGAAGGTTCTTTCAAAATATACTATAAAACGTACACATCTGCTAGTATCAGACCCTATTGCACACCTTTTTAAGAGTCCGACAATCGGACGTTACCCTTTGAATAATGGAGAAGAAATTATCCTTTTTTACGTAAATAGTCTTAAAAATTACCTAGTAATCAAAGAAAAATAGGTATTTTAAGTACTTTTTTTACGTAAAGATCCGACGCTGGTCTCCTATTCTAGATCAGAGTCAGTATGATTTTAAGTAGGACTTTTTTTCATGAAAAGAAGCTTATACTTTTGCGAAGTTAAAATCTCTTTGCTGATACCGATAAAAGGTTACTACCATTTGACCGTAAAAACAATTAGAAAATAATAATTTTATCAACCAACCTGAACAAATCTTGAGTTATATATTCCAGATTTCTACAGGTTTCTTAATAAAATCTTTAAAAATAGATTGTATTTTATGAAAACAAAAATAAACGCGTTTGATTGGTGCATATAGTTTCTTATAAATAACTTTACTTAAGTTTTAAATATTTTGAGTTAGGTTTCATCTCAAAAATTTGCTTTCATTTTCATTTAAGATGTAGTGTCATCGTGCATACCATGTATGCACAAAGACACTTTTTGTTTTTCTGAATACAAATCGATAGAAATGAAGCGAACGTATAAAGCGAATTTTTGAGATGCTTTCACAGGTTTCTTCGTTTGACATATCGTTTTATTTTTATCTCAACGAATTAGTAAAGCGAAATGTTACAATGAACCCATTTGTACCAGCTTCGATCCCTGAGCATTTTCAAAAAAAGACGAAAATGCCCATCGGACCTAGGATGACAAACTATGACAAGAAAAATAAACTTTAGATAAAAAAATAAACGATATAAAAATATATGAAGATTTTCCCTCCTACTTTCTAATAAATTTTAGAAGTCATTAAAAATATGAGCTCCATCGTTGTACTACTCATTTTACACCAATAGTATCTGTACGAGGGAGCACGAAACCTTAGCAAAAACACATTTAATTCGTCTACTTTGTTTCGAATCTTATTGTACGGTGACTGCCAGTTCTCAGATACTGATAATCATGCTGTTCTCAATGCAGTTGTTAACTTTATAAGGCATTCAAACCGTTTCAATGGTTCGCTTTTTGAATAAGCTCCTTCAACCTCCAAGAAACGTTATGTTTAATTTAGTTTGTATTTAGTTTATTTTGCTTTAGTATTATTTCATTTTTTTATTTACAGGCCGTACCTCGATATCACCTCAAGTGCCTCGAAGAAGTGCAACCTCTCGTCCGATGTGTAAATTATTTTATTTTATTTCGTTATTGCAAGCTTCACTTTTTAGTAGAAAAACAACAACAACAACAACAACAACAACAACAAAAAACACTTGTTCTTCTCAAATCGGCAACAATAAGAAAATCTTATTTCGTCAAAATCTACTTTTGTAACCGTCCACAAAATGCGTATGATAATTCGAATCCATTTTCATTCAGGAGTGTCTTTGTACACACTCGGTACACATTTTTTTATATAAGCAACCAAGTTGCTAAGGGTCGAGGCTGAGATTTGGGTTAACAGCTAAGCAACTCTTTAGCAACCACCCAGGCTGAAGTTCACACAAAGGTAAGCAACTAAAGCTGAATCCTGCATAACAAGCAAGAAAAGCAACTCGTATACATTTGTATAAGTAAAACAAACAGTTCTTTCACATCAAACAGTAAAAAGGCATCCCCTTTTTATAAATAACTAAATAGTAACAAAAATTGCTTAAATGTCTTAGCAACTCCTTAGCAACTTTGAGCAACTCCAGGCTGAAATCAAAAATTGAGCTGCTTATAAAACAAACAACGTGTATGCACAAAAACACTTCTTCTATGATGGAAATGGTACAGATTGCGATACGAATTTCGTGGAAGGTCCATAGGGGAACTTATATATTCATAAGTCTTTACCCTGTGACTTAGAATAACATTGGGTAATTGACATTCTGTTGGTAACAGTAAACAATCCTAGGTTTCGTAATTTACATCGTTTTTAGTCTGAGACCAAGTTGTTACGTTATAAAATCTATTAGACTATGTACAAAACCCAAATCGTCTTTTAGTCTACATTCTATGAAACTTGAAGCAGTATCTAATTGCTCTTTTCGGCAAGTGCAGTCTAAATCATTATATTGCGTTAAAAACCCATCAATATGTTTATAGCGTTGAATAAGATTAACCTTCAAGAATAATTGAAGCTTTCGTAAGCATATAGGACATAAGAAGAGCGATTGAGAATCGACATGTAGGATGGAAGTACTTGCGTTTAATGTACAATTGTAATACTCACAATGCATCATACCCATCACGTGACATAGTTCATGCGACACAACCTAAAAAGTAAACTAACATTATATATTTCAAACCGGATCATTGCCAATCAGACGCTTCCCCTTGAATTATGATGCTAAAAGTGCCTCTTTTACACTAAGGTTTTTGTACATTTCCAGGCATGTCTATTGTGGAATAATTTGTCTCCCACTGCCAAGACTGTGGAGTCATGTCAAGAATTCAAAAGACTCCCGAAACAAAGTAAACTCCGTTCATGAAGACTCTGCAAATAATATTTGTCTGCATATTTTACGTATTTTCAGAAAATTTTACGTAAATTCAGAACCAGCAGGTAAAGTCACTCACTCACTCACTCACTCAGTTCGCTACGACAAAACTTCGGGAACTGAACATGGTCTCCCCTACTCCAATACAGATGATCAATTATGTCATAGATTGTACGCTATGATGCTGCATTTTGTGAGAATTCCAAATGCTATTTGTACCTTAGCTCTTGATCACCAACTTTTCCACCAGAAGAAGTATCTTTATACATCCTATGCACAGTCAACTCCCGCTATCTCGAAAACGCGCTACTCGCGATACATATCTCGAACAAATTCTTCGGTTCCTTAGCCATTATTTACTCAATGCGCGCACTCGATATTTCGAACTTCTCGCTATCTCGAACTTTTTCCTCGGTCCCTTGGAGGTTCGAGATATCGGGAGTTAACTGTATGTACAAAGACACTTCTCCTGAGGTAAAACTGTAATTGTTGTCAGCTTCGAACTTCCAAAAAGGTTTGAGATTCTTATCAATTTGCATACAGAAGGAGTGTCTTTGTGCATACTGAGTATGCACAAGGACACTTCTTTTGTGATGAATATGGCACAATTTGCGAAAACACACTTACACGAAGAAGTCTCCTGATAATATTACAGTTCAACACAAATTCAGAACCAGCAGGTAAAGCTGTTTTTAACAAGCGATCGTATTCTGTTGCAGAACTACTCAACTCCCTCGTAGGGAAAATCTCTGTCACGTCTTCACAAGTGTCCCAATCACCTTCATCTTCAACGTCATCAGGGCAGCTTTCACAACACAGTCCTTCACATACTCGTAATTGAATCTCACTCATTGAGATGTCAGTCATCAAACTTAATACAGATTCATTATCTAAATCTCGGAAATCTTGGCCTGTGCTTCCACATGGTGAACTTGAAAGGGAAGAACCTTGTGATTCCCCTTGGAAAAAGGAAAGCGATTTATTAGTCATGCGGCTTATTTTACGAAGTTTCGTTGATATTGCGTGTTTTCGATGCGATTTTGTAGAATCTCTACTTTTGGGGGAAGATAAACAATTATGTTCAAACTCAGATACCCTATTCTCAGCTTCTTCCTTTTCACCGTAAGTTACATACACAAACGAACTATTCGGATCTTCAGGTTGTTGTCCGTTCTTATTAAGAGTATCATTTATCTCAATGGTGGGTTCTACAACAAAATCATTGTCCCATTCTCGTTGTCTTGCCTCTTTCTCTTTGAATATCGAGTAATGTCCAAAACTAAAAGCTACGGTTCCAGTGTGAAATGATCCTTCACCTAAAATATGGTTCAAATTCTCATCAGGGTAATAGTCAAACCAGCTAAAACCACAAACACAGAACGCATCTTTTGGTCGATGTTGAGTTAAAAATAAGTTGATATCTAAAAAAAACAAAGACTTAGTAAAAATACTGTGACATTCTTCCAGGGGTGGGGAAATCGTGTACGTTGGGTACGCAGGTACTCAGAATTTTGACTGCGTGCTGGAATTTTAATTCACAGTACGTCGACTTACTCTCATTTTGCCTTCTGTGAGTACGTTGGCCAATTGGCGTACTCTAGATTTCCTTCATTGAGTACGTTGTCATCCAGTCTTTACATATTTGTTTCAAGTGACATCTTCCAAATCTTCCAATTCATCTCACGTGCAGTTGATTCACAAAATGTTTTGTATATGTTAACTTTGCTCATCTTAGTTTAGACTCCCACTTAGGAGACCAATTCTTCATCATCGGCATAATTATTTTTTAAGTAGGCTAAATTTGAATCTAAATTTGATAGTGCCGAAATATTATTATAATGTCCTGCCAAATGAGACATAATAAAAAATATTAATGAGACATTCGCAGCCTTATTTGTTTTAATATTATTTTATTGTCAAATCATTAAATCTTGTGACTCTAAAATCTCCTTCTTATTATTAGTGTTAGGCCTTGCTTGGCTACGGTAAATTTTCTAATAAACTCCCGGGAAGTTTATTAAATTTTGAAGATGTTAAGGGGGCGTTTATTGGAGGGAGAGGTTTAAAAGAGGGAGGCGTTTATAAAATAATTAACAAAGCAGAGATTTTAAAAATGGATCCCACATGAGACTTTCGTGCAGAAAACATACCATGACAGTTGGATTTGGGATCTGGTGAAGTTCCGACTGGAAATAGTCCGCAAAAATAGGTCTAAATCAGACTACTAGGTCTTACTTCCCCATGTAGAATACGAATTATTTCACAAATTGTGATAAAGCATATTTTGTCTAGCTCATTTCTACACCCTACACTTACCTAAAATAGACCATAATACGATTTTTCTAATAAACGCCGCAGGGCGTTTATTAGAGGGAGGCGTTCAAAAACATTTTTTAGGGGGGGGGGGCGTTTATTAGAAGATTTACGGTATGCCTTGCGGTCGCCTGTGAGATGTTCATAATTCGCCCTGGATTCAAATCTCCAATTACTTGTTTCTTTGTTGTTTAAGCTTTTCAGGGTGTACAGAAAGTGTTTCGAACTTATCATGCTGATACATTTTGTTAACATCAGCTCGTGCATCATCTGTTGTTTCTACAGATAGTAGTCAGTTTTGTCTTCTCAGAACTATGCCCAATATGTTGTTCTGGACGAGTGTACGACCCATTTTACCCCCCCCCCCCATTCTGTAGTAAAATTGTATCGTTATAAATATGGTAGATGTTCACGCTGGTACAACAACATTTCAACGACAAATGTTGAAGCTGGAAAGCGAAGCGAATAGTATGCTAGCTAGCTATGCTCACAAAGTTTTGTTACGATCAGGATATGTTAATTATTACAATGGTGACTAATAGAATGCAAATAACACAAGAAAATTATGAAAATTTACTGCATGTATGCGTACTCAATATTCTTCACATGAGTACGCCGGCGTACTCGAAACTAATCTTTCAAGTACGTTGGCGTACTTTGTTCGAAAACGATTTCTCTAGGCCTGTGTTCATGAGTACTACACTCATTGTTAAATATTAGCACTTTAACCCTATTAAGACTGGGGGGAGTTTTGAACTTTTGAAATAATAATTGTGCTGTCTGGAAACTTCGCCACTTTGAGTATAAATCTATTTCGCATCTTATGAGAAACTTTCAATTGTTCAGGGTGCATACTTCAAAAGTTATAGGTCATTGATCAGAACCACCTATCACATTTCTCATATTTCCCATTGAAAATACTGAATCATTGTGAAGCCTGTATTTTCTTAGGTACAAATCGTTTTGGGATGAAACTTTGCACAATTGGTAATTTTTATAAGAAATTTCCGAAAACGACGTCATTTTTCCGGAAAACCGGAAAAATTTCCAATTTCGACCAGAAATTCCGGAAAAATTTCCGGAGCAAATTCCGACGGAATTATTTCGCCATCTTTTTTGCCAAAAATGTTGAATGTTTTGTCGGACACTTACCTTTACATCCACATCAGGTATGTGAAAGAAATGTCTTGAAAAAAGCTTTTTAGCTAATGTAAATCCGGATTGGTATTTTTGCGATATTGAAGGCTAATTATGACGTTAGCTTAAAATGACATTAGCTTAAAATGGCGTCATGCCGAAATTGACCACGCCCAAATCTTCTTCGTGTGCTTTGTAACATATGTGCAAAGTTTCATAAGTTTAGCATTATTGGATCATGATATTCATAGGGGGGCATAATGCATAATGCCCCCAGTCTTTAAGCGAGCCAAAAAAGCCCAGGGTTAAAAGCACAATATTTCATCTGAAATGTGAATTCTGTGTAGAAATGAAAATGGGAGGATCCTCCTACGTGGTCCTCCTACGTGGATAAGAATAAACATTTTTTAATTAATGGTTTTATGCTGAGTGGGAACCGATTCCTCCTTTTCAGATAGAGGGGTGAATCTTCTTCAGAGTCATAGAGAAGATTGATATTGTTATATAGAGTTGGTATTTCTTATCAAAGAATGTCAATCTAAATCCGTGATATGTCTAAGACATTACTGATAAGGTTCACAAGTATAATTTTTTTTTGCATCTTCAGAAAACTAAATACCTTAAGTATATTAATTTTCACAAGGATTAATTTTCGCGAGTTTCGCGAATTTCGGTCAAATTCGCGAAAATAAGAGTTCATGAAAAGTTTGTGAAAGGCCCAATCGCGAAAAAAAGTATCCGCGAAAAATCAGAAAACAGTAAATTCGCGAAAATGAGAACCTTCGAAATTTTTTAAAACAGCTCCTTCGCAAAAATAAGTCCTTGCAAAATGCAAAATTTTCGACCTCGCGAAAATTAATACTATTAATTTGTGTAATTTCGCTCATTTCAATCAATTTTGTGTAATTTATTTTCCAAATCAATATATTATATCATAATACTTTTGGAATTTGTTGATATCAGCATGTTGCTTTTTATATAAATTAAGATACAGTAAAACTTCTATTAAGCGCCCCCCTCCAATAAGCACCTCCCTCTGATAAGCGCCCCCCCCCTTAAAATTGAAAAAATGTAATAAGCGCCTCCCTCTAATGAGCGCCCCCTCTAATAAGCATCCCCTCTCGAAAGGGGCGCTTATTAGAAATTTCGTGCAAAAATGGCATCTATTTGAAATAACAACAAGTTATTTTGACTAATATTATATCATATTAAAAATAGAAAATATGTGCCCCTCTAAAAATTTAAAAATTTAATAGAAGTTTTACCGTAAGTTCAAATTTCAAGTGTATATATCATGAGAATAGTTTTATATCATGATTTGGATTGGTTTGCTTCAAAACAGACCACAATATGTTGAAAATATTCTTTCTACAGATCCATATTGATTTTAGTTTCAAGCTAAATGCATAATGCACAAAGAGATCCAATCCGATCTAATCCAATCCAAAAATCAAATATGGAAGACAGGCTTAAGGCTAGATCCGCCACATTATAAACACAAGTATGACACAATGGATTCTCAAAAAATCTTGTGGGTAACTACAGGGCGGGGCATTTTTGAGGGCAAAGTTATTTGTCGAAGAGTGTGGTTTATTTAACCAGTATAACTGAGCTACAGGTGTTCGACTGGAAGCCCAACAAGATGAAAAATGTTAAAATCACAGCTGTAAGCCTCAGGGTGCGTTTCGGAACTTTGTGAGTCAAATCGAATCATTTTCAACTCAAAACATTTCTCTCGAGTTGAAAATGAAAGGATTTCGATTATGATTTAGGAGAAGAGCCATAGCCAGGTTAACTTTCATGATTGTATGCATCCTATTTCTGATATCCCAGTTGTCTAAATCAGAAATAAGGGTTTATTGTTAACAAGGATGAAAGAGTTGGTTTTTTAAAAATCCGGAAAAATTTAAAATGATGTGAAGTACCCCCATGGTGTGGGTGCCTAAGGGAATATTTTGACATTGTGTGCTTCTAGATTGTCGGGAAAAGCAATTGCTGAGTGAAAAGATATTGTTTAGCTTCCCAAAATACTTCCTCTTCGTCCTGATTAGGTTAAAAACCTTATTTAAAAAAACCGGAATTCCAGAATAATTTGGAACTCTTTCATCCTTGGTTAAAATACCTCTCATCTTTTCTTTCTAAGTTCACAACGAAAAATCCTAAAATCCTGAAATTTTCAATTATTAAAACAAAAAACCTGTAATTCCAGAAATATCTGGAAACGTGGCATCCTTGCATACGGTTTGTCTAAAATTTGGAATTTTTACATCAGGATAAAGTGTTTTCTCGAAGAAAATATCTCCTGGGGAGTAATTTTAAAACAATTCTTTATATATACACAAGGTCTAATTTAGAATAGGGGGGCAGCGTCTGATTAGTTGTGAAAGGGTTTTTTTATGCAAAAAAGTACTAAAAAATACACTTATTATTTTTTATATGCATAAGCATAATTAGGCTCAAAAAGCTCAATTTTTTAAGAATAATATAAGCATACCTGGCAGCCTTAATCTCTGTCTAATAAAGTTGAAACTGCTGAAACAAGTTAAAAGTTTTTGCTTTCAGAATTCTTTCGATTTTCCCCGTAGTGGCGTTAAATACGGCCCTAAATGGCGGTAAGTCGAACTTTGCTCTTGACGGAATAAGGGTCAGCGTTAGAGGGACCAGCATATAATTAGGGCCAACATAATAAGGGCCAACAAGGTACTAAACATTTTAAGAAATTTCATCTTCCTCTGGCACATTATACTCCAATGATATAATAAGCATACGCTTAGCATAGAATTAGGCTGAACAATAATTTGAGGGTGGAGAATGTAGAGTGTAGCTAGAGTGTAGCTAGTTTTTTTTGAAAACTAGGTATTTTTATCACCTTATTAAGGTGATAAATTTTTGCGAGGATTTAATGTTTGCGAATTTTGCGAATTTTGGCCATTTTCGCAAAAAGTTCACTCAAAACCTTGGGGTACCGACAATTCGTCAAAATTAAAGGCAGTCTGAAATTCCAATACGGCACTAAAATAAACAGTTGTTATGGCCTGTACAAGAATTAAGAAAGATACTGCAGACCAGAGACCACAGAGTCGTTCTTTAAAAAAAAGTGAATGGTTGGATGTTTTCTTACTTTCCACACATTCGGTTAAACATATACACTCAATTTTTTATAATAAGTTCAAACTTTATTAAATTTTATACATTCGAATCGGTAAATTCGATTTATAAAATTCGTGTCTGTCTTTTTATCATCAAAGAGCAGTAGAAGATGTGACATGAAGAGTTTGTTATGGTTTGTTGTTGTTTTTATTCTCGTTCAAAAATTGAAATAAAGCATTGCTAACTGGAATTCTTTCTATGAAACTAGACCTTGGGGTATGTAGCAACTTATTTTATTTCAGATCAGTTTATATTGTGATGCCGAGATGCTTTTTGAACCCTTATTTATCATTAGCATTTTCAGACGTTCTGGCTAAACTTTTGGCTCTAAAAATGTTTCTACTTAACCGTTTCTGCTCATTTTTTTTTTTAATTTTCTGTAAACTTTGTGAACTTACAGAATCAATGAAATTGTATTCATAAGATCGTTGCAAACCTTCTCTAATTCACGAAATCCATTTTTTCCTGACTCACGGCTTCAACATTTTTTATTTACCATCGTTCCCTAAATAGAAGTGACTTCACGAATTTCAGACTGCCTTTAACCACACGTTTTTCTTGAAACTCCCACATTCGTAAAAATAAATCCACTCAATATGCACCAAAAGTCAGACTCGCAAAAATAAGTCCATGCAAAAATTTATCACCTTTAACCCTATTAAGTCAAATTCGGCATGACGTCATTTTTAGGCTAATGACGTCATAATTAGCCTCTTATATCGCGAAAATACCTATCCTGAATTACATTAGCTAAAAAGCTTGTTTTAAGACATTTCTTTCACATAACTGCTGTGAATGTAAAGAATGGTGTCCGAAAAAATGTCCAAAAGTATTTTTGGCAAAAAAAATGGCGAAATACAAATTTTTCGCCGTCGGAAATTGCTCTGGAAAATTTTCTGCAATTTCTGGTCGAAATCGGAATTTATTCTGGTTTTCCGGAAAAATTACGTCATTTTCGGAAGTTTCTTATGATAATTACTAATTGTGCAAAGTTTCATCCCAAAATGACTTGTACCTAAGAAAATACAGGCTTCACAATATTTCAGTATTTTCAATGGGAAATATGAGAAATTTGATAGGTGGTTCTGATCAATGACCTATAACTTTTGAAGTAGGCACCCTAACATCTGAAAATTTCCCAAAAGATGCGAAATAGATTTATACTAAAAGTGACAAAGTTTCAAGACAGTTCAGTTATTATTCCAAATGTTAAAAAAAAAACGGAGGGGGGGGGGGGGCATAATGCCACCAGTCTTAATAGGGTTAAGGTATGTGTTTTCACATAAAAGGGCAAATTTCTTCTTCATTATCTAAGGGATAGCGTCCGATTTTCTGACCTTTTACAGGGCCTGATACATACCAGGTAAAAAAAGCTGTGTCTGTCTCGATTTGGTGTGAATCCTTGTTTTACATTGTATTTGTCTATGATCAATAATTTTGTTCATGAATTCAGCTGACATACCAGGAAAATAAACCTCTACAAATGACTTTAATATATTACATAACTTCATATTAAATTCTCCCTTTTCTTCATATAAGAAGTCTGGGAACGGGCCAATAAGATAAATATAGATTTTTTGCTTTTTAGTTCTTTTAAATTTGGATATGGAAGTAAATCGTGTGCGATTAACATAATGCTGCCATGATGTGACACTTTGAGGAGTTTCTTTCTTCACTTCATTTGCATGAACAACTGGGGTTGCTTGGTAAGGAGCAAACAAGCCTCCTGTACAATGATAAATTTTCCTATCCATTAGGGGAAGTTGGAAACTTTTCTTATCCATATTATATGAAGATTGTATATATTGATGTTAAAAACTAAAATACAATAACAATTATTAAAAATATGTACAACACATTTATTAAAATAAAATTAGCACCATTAGCTTTTCGTAAATTTATATTACATTTTATATGTGTAAATGACATTTAAACCTTGAGTATAAGGTGTACTGTATGTTATCAAATAGGAATATAATCATTAAAGGTCTGGTTTCATTCCTCTCAATTTTCATCCCAGATGAATACTTTGTGCATACTTTGTATGCACAATAACACTTCATCTGAGGTGAAAATGAAGCAAATTGTGAAGCGGATTTAAGGGAATTTTTTATACCAACCCTAAAATGAGGTTGATTTTTTGAAAGATGTTGCAAATTGCACCATATGTTACTTTTTATCGTTTCTGACGACATGTTAACTTACTCATATCATTCGCAAACATAAAAGGAAATACAACAGTAAATGTACAGCATTATATGACGGTCTCGTTTCAAGAGACTTGGCAAAAACACAACAAAACCAAGTATACCAAGTATGTAAGTAAAATGTGCTCATGATTAAAGTGTTCTCATATCATTTCTGAAAAGTGGTGAATCCAAACTTCTATATATTGTACACAAGTATGGGAAGGGTCAATCTGCAAGGTCAATCTGTTTTAAAACACATAAAGGAAAACAGTTCAAAGATTTTCAAAGGCTGTTTTTAAAGTAAATGAAATTTCAAAATTGTAAATGGAACTGTCTAAAAGCTTAAACTTTGCTTTCCCTTGCACCTTCATGCCAGGAAAGTGATAAAATGGTAACCTGTTACTTTTTTATCTAATCAGTGTCACAATGTTCGTTATGTACTGCCCTATAGAGATTCCCATGAGAGAAATGGGTTAGAAAAATTCATACAAATTGATACAGCAAAACTAAAGCAGGTATATGATAAAAAAGTAACACTATTGTTTTTTTATCACACAACTTCACAAAATAATTTTTCCTGTATTTACTCGAATGACCGCCCCCTTTCTACTCTCAAAAAAATTAGAAAAAATCTTGGAAATTATGTAATACAGCAAAAAAAGCAATCAATTAAACTTGTATACTTTTGCAGCTCGGAATCCAAAGGTGTTTTTGCCACAGCCTGCATTAACCATGGGAAGAGTGATCCTGTTATTAGAAGATTGATTTTAGAGCACATGTAATCAGGAGCATTTTGACTCATGGCTTTGTAAACTAGAACTGCATCATTTTTGTG
>JAUCNQ010075226.1:0-12476 GCA_032352715.1 Bougainvillia muscus | reverse complement strand
TTTTTTCTCCCAACATCCTTGGTTTTTTAAAACGCAGTTTATCAGCGTATCACGAATGTTTCGAATGTTCGAAAATATAATTTTTTTCAATAACATTCGATTTAAAAACTAAATGATATTTTGGGTTGGTTTAAAACGTTGGATTGAGCTACCTGATAAAAATGCTGACCGGTATAATTTGCAGGGCTGTATTTCGGAATCAGTAAAGTCCGATTCACACCATTGAGATAATTCATATCGCACTGAATCCGAGATTCATCAGTGTGGTATCTCAATTTCTGTGCCAATATTTTAGTTCGATAGGAAATATCTCACTATGTGAATCCGACTTAAGCTTTGCCGCTACAATTTCCACGCTTGTATGGTATTGAATAATTTGGTGTTTTTTATACCCCAACATCCCCTTTCGAAACGAGAAACCAATACCATGGGCCTCTTATAGTGCCACTCGTTGGTGTCTGTGCATAGTTCAATCACCGGATTATGCGACTTCGTACACAGGGATCGTTTCTCTCCGTTTGATTACTGTTCTGATTATGATTAAGTTTACCAGATAATACAGCGAAAACAATTTGTCCATTCACTTTTTTAAAAACACAACTCTTCCTGTACAGACCATCTCATTTTTTTCTGTTTTATTTTCTATTTCATTAGAATATTCACCTGATTATTTATATACAGACAGACATCTATCATCTATTCCGTGATTTGGAACAAATTTAAAACCATTCGAATAAAATTCACACGATTATGCCTGGTTTCTATAATGTTCTAGATATTACGTGGATTTTCTCTCTGGCAGAGTTCGTAGTAAATAAAAACCATGCGTTTTACTCGCTTTGTAGCCCGTAAATTAGACCTTTATTCCTGGATTTATTTCATAACATGCTACTAATCATGTAAATTATACATAGCTTATACCGGTTTCCATTGTTTCGCGTATCATATATCTGTTTTTATTGGATGATTATGGAAACCAGGTAATTTAAAGTGTATTCTCAGCTGCACGAAATAGCTTCCCGAAAAACAAAATGGCGAAGTATGTTGGTGAGTGCAATGGTCGTAATAATTTAGTGTGCGAATGCAGTTCATGAACAGCCTCTAGATGCAGTTCATGAACAGCATCTAGGCTTGCTTTTATGCTAGAGTCAATGCAGTACGAAGGTAAGCAGTCTTATACATGCGTTTACAGGTATTTAAAGTCGCTAGATGTATTTTTTGGTACCCCAATGGACTACCCCAATGTGGTACCCAACGTTTTAAACCGACCCTGATATTTTGATCACCTTTTTGGTCGCGGACGTTGTTCCATAATAATTTGCCGTAGCTGATTTGGAGGAGGTTTGCTCAGACAGAGAAATGGATATTCTTTTTGCAACCATTTCTCCTTTCGCTTCTTGAAAAAGATTATTTGTAGTTATACAAACAAATAGCTAGCAAGGAATCTTGATATTTGATAAGAATTTTGATCAGAATGTTCAGTGGATGTTTTGATAGCTGCAGAACATGGTGAGAAATATTGCAAGAAATGTTTTTTTGGCGAGACAAGGAAGTCAAGCATGTTGTTAATTTTGTGAATAATGTTGAAAGTATGATCCGGGTAATAATCCATATACTAACTGTTTCCTTCGGGCAATACGGAAAATATTGACCTCCGTCACGTATTGCCCTCGCAAACTCGGACAATTCTTTGACGTCGGTATAGTATGTACAAAGAGGCTTTTTCTATCATGAAAATGGTATGATTTGTGACCCAAATTTTTTTTTTATTATTTCTCTTAAGCCTTTGAAGGAAAGCATGGAAATATGATATTAAGTGAAGTGAGTTTCAGTCTTAGTTTGATGAAATTGTGGGATTGGTGGTAAAAGCATTAAAATTTGGTAGAGGCAGAATACATGCCATAACGGTCAATTTTATTTAATGAAAACAAAATGGCGGATAAATCCATAATGGCGGATTAGTCATGTTTTTTCTAATTTTTTTGGACATTTTTCACTGTAATATGATGGACAGCTGTTGTGTAAAGTGGACATGGATGTGCCAGAGTGCATTTGTATGATGTATTGAGCATACCTGCTATGTTTGAAACTTATTATGATGAACTAAATGAAATTTGTACAGAATTATTTCAGATTTTATCCCTTAACTTTAGTTAGTAATTCGGAAAGCAGTGGATGTTTTAAACCTGAATCAAGTGCCTGTTATAGCTCTAGATCAACCTTTGCATGCTATTGTAAAGCAAATTCAATGGTTTTGGCCTGAAAGTTTTGGTGAGAAGAATTTTGTTATAATGTTTGGTGGTCTCCACATTGAGTTGTGCGCTCTTAAAGCATTGAGAAAATTTGCGAAAATGGAAAGGGGGCAGTGGGTGGATTGCTGCAATAACCCAGTCTCTACTCGCAACTACTGGTACAGCAGATTCCTTTTTTGAAAAGTATCTCATATAGCAAAAACACGACATGTACACTGTTGCAACCCTCCATATTCTTCTATAAAAGGCTTATGATGTTTATTGTGAGAACACATCTGTTCCGAAATCCTTTGCTATGCGGAAAAGTGATATGGAAACAGAAACTCCAACTTTCCTGTTTTGGTCAACTACAATAAAGTTTCAAATAGCTGTATTAACACTAGTACGCTCTATAAGGGAGCAAAACTTTGATTTATACAAAGCAGCTTTAGTAGGATTAATGCCATGGGTTTTTTCGCTTGACTATCCTAACTATGCTCGGTGGTTATCTGTCCATATAAATGATCTATACCAGCTTGATAACATACATCCTTTGATTGCAGCAAAGTTCAGAGAAAGTAAGTTTACTGTGCATAAAACAGGAAAAAACTTTTCGTCCATTGCTATCGATCATGCTCATGAGCAAAATAATAAATGTGTAAAAGGAGATGGTGGAGTTATTGGACCGAAAATAGTGAGCATCTTTTACGCTGAATGGTTGCAGGTCCCGAAATTGCTCGCTTGGTTAATGATTTTTAATCTGATGTTGACATTATCAAGCAACGCAAAGAAGATGTTGAAAACAAAAAAACATCACGAACAAACTGAAAGCATACAAAAGGCATTACGAAACAAGTAGATGAATTGTATCAATTCTTTAAAGAACATGAAACCCATTTGCTGAGAGTAGTAAGGACTTGATTGTGATTGATACCCGTGATATTATTGACGAAAGTGTAATAACTACAATCAAAACAATCAACGACATTGGCAAACGTCAATTTGAAACATTCATGAAAGAACGAGTTATTGAAAGGGCAGTATCACTGTTTTAACCAATCATAGCAAACAAATTGCCACGTTTCGGCTGTCCAGTACCGAAGGAAAAAACAGCACTTATGCAAAAAGGTTTCTACCTTAAAACAAAACTGTTCTTTGTTTTCACAGTTATATATTTCATGCCAAGTTAGAGAAGGAAATTTAGATGATTTTTTTGCACATGAAAATCAAAGCTTTCCACCTTCCATATAACAGCAGGGAAAATTACGTTTTGATCAAAAGTCAAATTTGTTAGAACCTCTCGAAAGCACTTTGCCAGATCAAGATGCAGCTTCATCACTAAATGTACAAGTCAAAATAATTGATGGGGTAGCCTTAGTTAATATGCTGAAGCCAACACCACGAACAACATTTGAAGAATATGCAACTGGTGTTTTTGTTAAATATGTTCAAAACGAGATTTGTGATGCGACACGTTTAGATTTGGTATGGGACAGATATTTGGACAGTAGTTTAAAAGGTCACACACGTCTAAAAAAGGGAAAAGGCACTCGAAGACAAGTATCGGGTTCAGTAAAGATACCATGTAATTGGCAAGAATTCCTACACATTAACGAAAACAAAACTGAGTTATTCCAATATTTAGATCAAAAGATTACGTCTGTAATAAAGGACAAATTAATGATCTCAACATTTGGAGTTAAAGTGATTTCTAACAAAACAGAAGAAGACTTAAGTTTTATTTCTGATTGCAACCACGAAGAAGCAGGCACAAGAATATTCGTCCATGTCAAAGATGCAGCTTCAAAAGGTTAAAGAAGTATCATGATCCGCACTGTGGATACAGATGTTGTTGTCCTTGGAATACATGCAATGCAGCACATTCAAATAGATGAAATGTGGAATTTATTTGGTGTGGGAAAAAATCAAGATATATACCAATCCACGAAATATGCAACGTTCTCACACCTCATCAGTGTACGGTTTTACCACTATTTCATGCCCTGACCGGATGCGATCAAACATCATCATTTGCTGGAAGAACAAAAAAAACAGCTTGGGCTGTTTGGAAAGTATACGATGAACTGACTGAATCATTGCTTAAAATTAGCCATTGTCCAACGCCAGTAGACGTGGAATCAATTATGTCAACAGTTGAACGAATTGTGATATTGATGTACGATCGAGGAAGCACTTGTTTGGATATGAACGATGCACGTAAAGATTTATTTGCTAAAAAAGGGAGGATGATTGAGGTGATTCCACCTACTGCTGATGCTCTTGCTCTACATACGAAACGAGCGTTTTACCAAGGCTCCTTTGTGTGGGGGATATTGCTGGAGCCTAGCCAGATTTTACCCACTCCTGCTGATTGGGGTTGGCAAAGAACAGCTAATTCAACATGGGAGCCAGTGTGGACCACTCTATCACCAGCATCAAAAGCGTGCCATAAATTAATTAAATGTGGTTGTTCACCGGATAAGGTATGCAAGGGTCGCTATAAATGCAAAAAGTCTAATTTGCCTTGTACGATGTGTAAATGTGTGTCTGTGTAAATGTGTAGGCGAATATGATTTGGATTGAGTAATGGAACTTATGTACCAACACTTATTCTGCTAAAATCAAGTCAATGACGAACGAGCTTAATAATGAGCATTTCATTGGTCTTTTCTGACGTCACTTTGCAAGTGACGTCAGAAAAAAATCAATGAAATGCTTTAGAGGACAACCGTTCGTCGTTTTATTGGCTCTGCGAAAGTCCCCTAATGTCTAAGTCGATTCTCTGGTCACTTTTCTGTTGTGTTATATAAAAAATTTACCTTATTGCTGACAAATGAATCCTAAGTATACCCGTTTGAATGCTTAAGAGACAGAGTTAGAGGCATTATTGTCTACAATGAGGTCAAAAATGGCCATATTGGAAAGGGGGGTTGGCCGGTTACCATGGCAACTTGGCCCATTTTGGGTTGGGTATATAGCTGAAAAGTTTTAGTATGTGATGTGGAACAATCGTGCCAATTTATAGGTTTTTATCATAACTCCCACAATTATGTCCACTATTGCCTCCACAAATATACCAAACAAGTTTGTATGATCACTAAACAATCATCATAATAAGCTTTTGTCATTTACACCTACTACCAATAGTATATACAAACTTTGTATTCTTGAATCTTTCGTTTTATCAGTCTCATGGGAATATTGTCAATTAGAAATCCGATTTGTGTTTTCCAAGGACATTATGTTAACCCTATAAAGCCTGGGCTATTTTGACAACTTATAAAGCCTGGGGGGATATAAGCCCCCCCCCCCTATCTAACTCATGATTGGCTTACTTTTAGAACTTGAAACTTTGCATGATCATAGCTGCCATTAATTATGTAGTATCTAAAACAATAGTTTTTTTTGTCATGCCGTCATCACATTTTGCTGACGTCAGAATTTTGTCGTATACGACTTTTCAAGGTAGCGTTGCCTGAAAATGACGTAATGGCTGTTTATGACGTCATGATATTAGTCACGTGATTTCGGAAACTTCGGAAGGTAATGTTCATGCAAAAGTTTAATGCTCAAAGTCATTGGGAACTGGAGTTATACTTGCTCAAAATTTGCAAAGATTTGACTGTAATTAACCGAAATGTTGATAGGTGGTCTTGATTTATGACCTATAACTTTAGAAGTATTCAAGATATGGCCCTGAAACTTTGTCAAACGACGTACAATAGATTTATATTAAAAGTCACCAAGTTTAAAGTGCTAAAACCAAAAGTTATTAAAACCTTTCTGGTAGGGGGCGGTTATTTGCCCGCCCCTCCCCCCAGGCTTTATAGGTTAAAGACAGTTAGCCAAAATGAAAATGGAATAAATAAAACATTTTTCTCTCTGTTTTAGGATTGGTTGTTTTCTCAGATTTGTTCATGCGAATCTCCCGTTCATTCACTTATGTTACCTCTAATCGAAACTTACGTTCACTCTATCATCACACCTGTAAATATCAGCAAAACAAAAACTCAACGTTTAAGTTCTTTAGAAGCATTCAATGAAAGTGATATAATAAATGTGTTTACAAGTGGAAAAGTGGAATGTTGCGATGTGAAAACAACAAAGCTGTTATTCTTATCTTATGTTCTTTTCTATCAGAATTCTTTACTAGCAAATATAAAAGTATTAAGTAAGTCCTCGTCCACGTCCACACAATGTGTCTGGCATTTTTTCGAAAGATAAATCCGGTAAGATTTGTGATAGGGTTCAAGTCTCTGCTTTAAATTTCAGTCTATTAATCTCAAAATTAGTATATACTTCTCCGTTTATTTTGTATGATTAAAGGTTTATTATCATTCATGACACATTGACACATTCTGGTTCACTTTTGACATTTTATTTTTGTATAGGGAATTATCTCAAGCAGTCGTGTGACAGTTCAGAAGGAAACTCGCTCTATTATATCTTCCACGGGAAACAGAATATTTTAGCACGAGAAAGTAATAAAGGTCTAACTCACACCAATTTCACCCTACTGGTTTTAGGGGACAGAGCTATCCATATTCAGTAGAATTAGATTATGGTGTAGTTACATCATTTAATGGGAGTTATTCGTTTCACATGCAAGAGAAGACAAGCATGCTCTGGGAGCAACAAAACTATCAGGGTTAATAACAGAGTTACAACGTTCTATTTATTTACATCAAGAATGGTAGAGTTCGTCGAATTATCATCTCGGTAAGAAGTGTCCACAGTATGTGCATGTGTATCGACCTAAATTGTAATTTTAAGGGAAACTCTCTCCACTTTTTCGTGTTTTTCTCTTATAGTAAATAATCCAAACGCACCTCGTGAATACACACCTCAGCTGTATGCTTGCATTCCCATGAAACAACTCCTGCTAGAAGCCAAAGCTAACGAATATTCCTATGGTGATTTGTATCCTCCCCTGCTTCGACTTCTCTCAACTCACTATCCGCATTTATGTTTGGTGGAAGACTGGATTGTTGAAGAGCAACTAGCTGGTGGGAATACCGTGGTTACTTCAGAAAAGCAGACTTTAAATGGATTCGTCATTCCCATTGAAGATGAAAATGGTAAAATGTGTTATAGATTCCCTTAATTAGGAACCATCTCTGAAATTTGCTATCATATTTTGATTCAGAAAAGCTGGTTTTTGTACATACTGCATACTTTATTTGCACAATGGCAATCCATCTGAGATGGCAATGATGGAAATTTAAGCATATTTTTGAGACGCACCTTATAATATAATCGATTGTTTTGTGTACCAGATCTAATACACCAATTGACGGACGGCTGTCATTATTTTTTAAGAGTTTTTGAAATTCTTCTTTTTATGAAAAAGAAAAGGGCGTACGGTAAATCCTCTAATAAACACTGGGGCATTTATTGAGTTTAGAAGATTTTAAGGGTGCGTTTATGGGAGGGATGCGTCTAACAGAGGGAGGCGTTTATAAACTTATAAATTATAAATTATTCTAATAGACGCCCCTTTTTTAGTGGGGGCGTCTATTAGAAGGGGGCGTTTAAAAGAGATAGGCGTTTATAACGTTTTTGATTTCTAGGGGGAGGGCGTTTATGGGAAGATTAACTGTATTTAGGAACTCCCGGTTGCAAAACAAGTTATTTTGGAAAGGTTCAACTTAAAATTTGTATTAGCATAATAGCTATGACACATCAAGGATTTGGCTTAAAAACAGTTATAATAAGATCTAAACGTTTTCAAAATGTGAAGTGATGTTTTTATTCCTTAATCGTATGTCGTCATACGAATATTTTTACTGTACGCTATGACGGCGCTCCCTCTGGATCAATATAACAGAAGAAACAAAGGAAGACCGATTTTCAGCATAAGTTTTTTTATATTAAACAATGAACATCGTTGACATCTGGTGGAGGGCCTATTCTATATGAGTGCGATTCTTGAAACAAGAGGCATATCAAGAGTTGCCACTCTTCCGGCCCTGGCCTGAAATTCCTGAAAACTAAAACTTTCGATATACACGTGAAGAATCTCTAAATTATAATGGGAGTGCTTCTTGAATAGTACTGTCAACTAAAAAAACTTATATGAGCTTCTTGTGGTTCTTGCGTGTAGTATTTTTCCGATGATTCTTCGGTGAAGCGAAGAAAAAATCCTTCGAACCTGAAATGAAATTATGTTAAGGCTCTGTCTACATTTAAAGAAATATGCACCAATTTGGCGCAAGTGTCAAAAAGTTATGCCAGAAAACCTGTGACTTCTATTTAGGTTTTTTTTCTGTATTTTGCACAACCATAATTGATTTACAACATATTTTGATGTAATTTCTATTGTTTGTTTTCATACTTTGTTCACACTAATCTTTCAAAAACTTTTTATAAGTGGAAACCAGTCTTTATGCCGGTTTCCACTTACAAAACTTTTTTGACAGTATAATAACCCGAAATTCACGGGATTTTATCAGTTCGGGATTCCTTTAAAAGTTCCCATAATCAGGTAAATTTTTATCCGCGTTCAAAGTATCGATTCTTCTTTGTTTTGTATGTCCGGCATACGAAAATTCATTTTCCAAAATTCTATTGCTCAAGGCATGTTGGCAAGTGCTCACAAGAAAAATGGATCTGAAACTAGGAAACACACCTTAAATAATGTAAGCGTGTTTTATTCTTCATAACTTCTGTTCCATTGATGACGAACATGTTCAAAAATACGAATTGAGCTAATGCAGACAAATGAAAAAACATACAAGAATTTACCAGACTCTATTTTCTCTTGTACAGATGGCGAAGCGAAGTTATTCGAAAGACATTGACAGACTGTATTCGTGAAAGTATCTTATCTGGCTATATCTGCATATTATTCTGCAAAATCTTTCAGACAGTTTTAAAAAGTCTTAGAATTATATTTTAAATTTGTGGAAATTGAGACAATTGAGACATGTACAGATACTTTAGGGTTTGTCTCAAAAATTCGCTAGAATTCACTTCACAAATCGCTTCGTTTTCATCTCAGTTGAAGTGTACAAAATATGCACAAAGACACTTCTTCTGAATGAAAACTAATAGAAATCAAGGAAGTATAAAAAAGGTAGAAATGAAGCAAATTTATAATGCGAATAGTGAATGTTAATAATAATAAACACTAGATTAGACATTGTGTGAAATGCGATTGTTTTCTTATTTTGTTGACCTTGTTTTCTATAACCGTTCTGATATTTAACCCTATTTGTACAAGCCATGCGTGGACCGAGGTGGCGCTGAAAGGGCGCCAACCAGATATTTCGGTGAATATTAGCAGAATCAACCTAAAACAACTTATGTGAGCAGTTTAATATATTTATCCTAAATTACAATTTGTTCTTTTTTTCCACCTCGAAGATATTTATTTGAGCTTTTTTTGTCCTATCTTTTAAAGAATGTGTCAGGTTAGAGAAATATAGTAAAAAATTCCAAAATATTTTTCATTTTTAGTCAAAATCATCGGTGTCTCTGAAAACGACTTAATTCTAAAACTCAGGAAGTATATGTTAAAATATAATATGTTAAAATATAATATATGTTAAAATATAATTTTTTGTGTGTGATTTCTACCAGATTGGCTTAAAAGCACGCCATAACAAGTTTCAAGCCCAAAACATTATTTTTACTTAAGTTATAAGACTTTTAATTTTTACGAAAAGTACATATGTTGCTCGTATAATAATAATATTAAAATTCATGATAAATTACATGGTATAGCTGTTGTCGATTCAGTAAATACTAGTTGCAACAAAATGAATAAACTAGTTATCGCACAGGGCTTGTGTAATATGGCGATATTTTTATATTTATCTCTTATTTGTACTTATCTCTTATATCTCTTAATGAAAAGCAAAAATTGAAAAAATTCGCCATATTGCACTCTACACCGTGCGATAGTATATATAGCCTAAGGGCTGCAAATAAAATATGTTGGACATAGGTCAAAAGGGTGGGTGTTGTTACATTGGCATTGTCTGCCCAACAGGTTGGAAAGTACATTTGATGATTCCTCCATGGATTTACGCAAACCTCTGCTTAAATCCGGCATTGATATCAGGGGTTTTATTTTAGGCCGGCGAACGGTGAAATTCGCCGAATGGAAAACTGCATTCTGCCAGAAATTCGCCGGTTGTGTCATCCTTCAAAAATATTTAATATGGACCATAATGTGATATGATCTAAAACATTTATTCTGATTCTAATGTATATAAATCATGCTATCGATATTGTGATCGCTAGCGCAGTGCTTGAAATAACAGCCGGTCAACGGTCATTGAACGCCAGAATATAACATTTGACCGTCATAATTTCTTAAATACAGTGCTTACTTTAGACCATAATTGAGTGCGATAATTGCACTCAATTCGCTGCCCTGAAATAAAAGAAATTTATTTTGAACTTGAAATATCAAAAACGACCTCCATCGAGGGATGGAAAGTAGTAATTTTGCCCTTTTAATGCCTTAATCGCACTCATGCCCTGCCCTTCCAGGATAAGCCCTGAAATAATAATTCAAAATTCCCAAGAAATCTACTTAATAAAAACCTTGCACTCCGAAGAAAAGAATAAAGTTATTTTTTGTACGTCATTCATTTCTGTTTTACCTTTACCATCCAGGACTAGTCAGAGCACCAAGATGGAGACTAAAACTAAGTATTTTTAATAGTAAAAAAATGACGTTGGACTTCACAAGGCTAACAGGCAATTGTAAAAACTATTAAAAAGTACTGATGATAAGTAATTTTAATTCTGATTTTTAGATCCACCTCTGAATTGAATCTTTTAAAGAAAGAAATTAATTAATTAGTGGCGGATCCAGAACTAGTCATCTTTTAACGAAAGAAATTAGTCAATTACTGGCGAATCCAGAACTAGTCAGAACACTAAGATGGAGACTAAAACTAAATATTTTTGATAGTAAACAAATGAAGCTGGACTTTAAAAGGCTAACAAGCAATTGGTGAACTATTAAAAAGTACAACGTAATGATAAGTAATTTTAATCGCATTTGTGTTTTCTAAGGTTATTACATTAGAAGTTTTCTGCTTACACTTGTGATCGAATGAGAAAGAGACAGTACGCTTTTATATCCCTTGCCTCTAAAAACCGCGGCCATAGGCCTCAAGCTCATTTGCCAAACATAAAATTAAACTCCTTTTCTGCCTAGTCTGCAAACGGCGGGAATTTAGCCTATTCCACGACTCGCACATTTTTAATCGACAATGTAGAGTCTGTAGGACTTTGACCAAGAAGTTGTCCGTGCCGTGCATAAATTATTTTTATTCGCATTATTAATTTTCCGGAAAAATAACTTTCAACATAATCGTAGATATTTAGCGCGTAAACAAAACAAAGCCAAAAAATGGAGAAGAAGAACAACACAAAGCAACAACCAAACCATGCATGATCTGATGCGTTGTTTTCTAGGAAATATACCGATCTTATCAGGGTTGATAATCAGAAGCTTAAGGGTAAGCTAGCTGTGCAGTGACGTGTTTTTATTCTGCAGCTCTAGCTAGCTAGAGACGAAAATCAGCCTCCTAGCTAACTAGCTACCGCTACCTGTTCAGGTAGCTAAAGAAGCTAGCATACCTAAAGCCATTTTATATTTATATTTATTCGGTTACAGTATAACTATACCAAAAAGAGCATAGACATTTGAAGATGTATAGCTACTAGCTAGCTATACATAGATTTCTATACATTCTAGCATTTCATTTTTAAGTTATATTATAAATCATCAAAATTGAAAGGCCACTGAAAAAGCACAATTATAACAATCTTCTTTCACAGAGATCCAAGACCTGGCTCTCTGTACAGTTCCTAGAATGCTGTCCATGTTTCTGCAGCAAACACCCTCAGCACTCTTCGCTTTCACCGGTTGGTGTTATCAAATGGTAATAATTTTTGGGAGTATATATTTTTTATTAAGTAGATATTATCGCACAGTTTGAGGAAAATATGGGCAATATTTTTTGAGTATTTCAGGCGAGGGCTACATGAACAAAAATACAAAAGACGAGATATTTTCCGATAACCGATAATAGGTTTATTGTTACCCTAAGACTCTTCTTAAACCCATTCAAGTTCATTTTGCTTTTCTTTGTTTTCGTTTTATAATTCGCTTTCTGTTTTAACACCTTTTTTTATTAATTTCACATTAAGACCCGGTTTTCACGTGAGAATTTAATTATCTCTGTAACATCATCAATAATATATAATTAATACGTGATGCTG
>JAUCNQ010075115.1:0-12478 GCA_032352715.1 Bougainvillia muscus | reverse complement strand
ACACTTCATCTAAGATGAAAATGAAGCGAATTATGAAGCGAATTGCTAAGAGAATTTAAGCGAATTTTTGAGACGGTCCCTAACTCATTGATTGCAAAAAGTAAATTGAATTGTTGGAACTGTTTGGTGCAATCAAATCTGGGTGTACTTATATTGACTTGTCCATCTTCTATCTCAGGGCTATGATATGGAGGATGCTATGATTATAAACAAGGGATCACTTGATCGTGGATTTGCTCATGGACAGATTTACAAAACAGAGGTTAGTAAATTCTTACAGACTTGTTAAGGGTTCGTCTCAAACATTCGCTTCAAAATTCGCTTCATTCCCATTAACTTTCATATCAGATGAAAGTGTTATTGTGCATAATTTGTATGCACAATAACACTTCATCTAAGGTGAAAATGAAGCGAATTGTGACGCGAATTCAAGCGAATTTCTGAGACGGTTCCTAAAGACACGCACATTCCATTTCAGAATAGTCATATTTTGACAATTGGTAATTAATTCTTATCTTGTAGGAATTAGATTCCGTTTAATGTTGGTTTATTTACTTTAGGCCTGGATTAGCTATTGCACATACCGTACAGTGTTGAATCCAGGTCTGGGCAGAACATCGCGGTTAAGAACTGGAAGATTAATTCTTAATAGCTATCTGTATGACGATGTGTCTTGAGAGTCCCATCATCGTTCATTTAGCAATTAAAAATTTAGGACTGTGAGTTTCCATTTTATTGCTATGACTAAGTAAAAGCATGTTCCGAATGTTGTGTTACAAGAGTTATCTTTTACACCTATGATTCCTATCAGATCCTCTTAGATTTGATTCATTGATTGTTTCACTTTCATCTAAGGGTATATTACCTTATAAAAGAGCATTCCTTTTCTGGCTTCATTTTGGATTTTAGGCCTTTAGTATTTACTAGAAATGGAAAATTTTAGTTAACCCTTTAATCTCCAATATTAAAAAATGGCCACACATGCTTTAACAATCCTGAACAAAATGCTTCAGGATTGTTTAAGTGTATATGACCATTTAATAGCCACTGGACATTAAAGGTTCAACCTCCGTTGATAACACGAACAACTTTTTCTTCATGCTTTTGAACGCAGGAAAAATTGATCATCTCATAAAACATTAATGGTAACCTAAATACCAGGCACTAATCCAAGCTTTTTAAGCGTTTTAAGCTGCCCTATCGAATTATGATGGTGAATGTGCCCCTTTTATGTAAAATAGTTCCCAAAATACCTAGTCATTAAATTATCGTAATATTCTACCAGTATGTGCACAACAACACATTTTTCATTCCTTATCTGCGATTTGATTTTAGGTTATAAATTTGGGATCTTTGAGTGATGATAGAAACTCTTGTTCTCTACGGTTCTGTAAGTTACATCTCCTAGTAAAAGTGTTCTTTATTGTTTCTCTTATTTGTTTTTCTTAAATGTTTTTGTTATGATTCGTAACAAAAATCAAAGAAAATAGTCCTTTATTTTTTATTGTAAGTAGTGAGGGTCGAACTCACACCAACTTCACCCTGCTGGCTGTAGAGCAAAGTGCTAACCAACTGCCGTAAACCGGGTGGAATCTTTATTTTTTAGTTGAGATCTCCTTGTAGTTCTTGCTCTATTCGTATCAATAATGATTAGATGTTGGAGAGCTTCAAACTCGCATTAGACTTATTAGTATATTGTCCAAAGAAGCAAACAAATACGAAATCGTTAAAGAAATCAAACAAAAGAGTAGAATCCCCCCCCCCCCTGCAAACAGTAACTTCTACTATGGTGAAATAGCAGTATGAACTAGAATAGACCTTTAATGACGGATGGAAACCAAATGGTCACACACGCATTAACAATCCTGAAGCAAAATGCTTCATAATGACCATTTCATAGACACTACTAGGCATTAAAGGAATAAAAGTTCTACGTCTCTTTAGGCAACGTCTACAAAATTCTTTAATACGAACCATTTTCATAACAAAAACACTCCTTCTGTATGAAAATTGATATGAATTTTGTGGACCGTCCCTTAAATTGGTCTCATTTATTCTAACAGCGGTGGATGTAGAATCTGCACCATTTAAAAATGGGTTGATCAACAAAGATGGTTTACCTCCAATCGGACGTTTAATGAATCAGGGCGAGCCTTATTATAGGTATGTTATTACGTTGCGGGCGAAATGAACTGTCATGGCTTCTGTGATTGGTTAAATTTTTCCGGCGGAAAAATTTAACCAATCACAGAAGCCTTGACAGTTCATTTTGCCTATAGAAAGTCTTCATGTAAACGAGTTCTTATTCATCATGTTTTTATTAATATACAATTTATTGTTCAACATAAAGCTCTTTTATGTTTGTGTATCAAATACATTCGTTAGCGACAAAATTCATATTCCAAAACGTGTCATTCATTATGCACAAAGACACTCCTTCTCTATCCAAATTGATGCGAACAGGGCATATTCTAGAATAGGAGGGCAGCGTCTGATAAATTCAAAAGGGGCATTTTTATGTAAGGGTCCGTCTCAAAAATTCGCTTAAATTCGCTTAGCAATTCGCTTCGTAATTCGCTTCATTTTCGCCTTAGATGAAGTGTTATTGTAACACTTATGTGTTACAATAACACTTCATCTAAGATGAAAGTGAAGCGAATTGCTAAGCGAATTTAAGCGAATTTTTGAGACGGTCCCTAAAAAAAAGTCCTAAAAGTACCTAGTTTTCTATGAAAATTAGATATTTTTAAGACTACTTCACATATAAGGGTCTATTTCTTCTTCATTATTCAAGGGACAGCGCCAGATTATCGGACCCTTAAAAGGGCTTGCATAGGGTCTGACGAATGTCCATACAAAGGCTGGGACGTTTCCTTAGTGGCTGGAGCATTTTCTTGTATTCAAAACATGATTTGAGATTGTTGACTATTATGTATTTGGAAATGAATAAGTGAAGAGATTCCTTTAATCAAGTCCGACCCTTTTAGTAACTATATGTTTAGTTTTTTAATATTAACCTAACATAAAACATCCATAGTTGTTGGCTCTAATGCATACATCTTTGCGGCATCAATCATCCACCCTACCACCCTCTCTGTAATTATTAGTTGGATCAGAACTTCCCAACCAAGTGTTATTACCAGTAAATTCAGTATGCAGATTCACCAGAGTTTTTTAATTTTTATTGTTAAAAAAACACTGCATGAAGATGCATAAAACATATAAGGAAATATTTGATTTTTAATTTTTTTTTCAGTTATTCAAATGACATGTTCAATGATAGAGAACCAGGAAAATAAATTAAGTAATGACGTTTGATCTCCACTGTAACTTTATATTCTATTTAGATCATTCGTTTACCTAATTCGTATCGGAGAACGTACAATTGACGTCACCGAAGATGTGTTTTTGTGCATAATAAGTATGCTTACAAAGACACTGCTTCTGTATGGAAATTGATACGAATTTTGTGGACGGTCCCTTACTGAACTCATTTTTTATATCTTAGTTATCATCATTTAATTAATGGACAATACAATGTAGTAAAGTTCAAACTCATGGAACCAGCTTATATTGACGATGTAAGAATAGGATAAGGAGATTACGTACAGTCGAAGTCAAAGGTTTTGAATAAATATATATAAAAAAAAAAATTTGAGTAAGAAATAAAATGTAAAAATATATGAGGCTCCACACTATTGGTAGCAAAAAAACATATCGAATGGGAAAAATATTTATAAAACATTTACGACAACATTGAAGATTTCATCTTTGTGTATATAGGTTATGTATGATTCCATCCTACTGGATGGAATGCAAGTAGCCTATATACACAAAGGTAAATAATGCGTTACCCTCGTAGATTAGGCTGTGCTTTAACTCTCCATTGTAAAAGATGTTTCGAGTGGCCAGGCAGCTTGTTTATTTTCAAATTGTAGGTTAGATAAAGTCATTTTGGAAATAAAATCTAAGATTGTTATCCAAATAAAGCAAAACATTCTGAACCCCTATTTGCTCTGGTTAGTTGAACGTTATTTGTAAAATACAATAAATTACATTCTCCATTTTACCATTTTCAACTCAGGAGAAGTGCCTTTGTGCATACAATGTATGCTCAAAGACACTTCTTCTGAATTGAAATTGATATGAGTTTTGTAGATGAATTATGCATTATTTTTTAGGTAAAGATTCTTGGCGATGATAAAGGATCAAGAGAAATGATAAAAGTGTCAATAAAACTACGAATTCAGGTAATATTTAACAATAAATTTTCTAAACCACAATTTGGACAATTCTTTCTGAAATAAATACTTTCAGAAAGCAACGGATTTTTATGATAGGTAATTATAATTTTAACGTTAAGTTTTATATATCTGGAAACAATAGACAAGGTATACCGTATATAACCGACCTAACGCCCACTTCCGAATGACCGCCCCTCGCGAATAAACGCCCATGGCTACAGAGCAAAATTAAATAAACGCCGATGGACTTTTATTTGATTCACAGATGCACATTTTATTTTAACTGGGAGAAACCCAGTTCTTGAATCCGGCAGAGTAAGTACGAGTTATAGCTATTTTTTTGATTTTTTGATCCTGATATTCTAGGCCTGTTCCATGCGTGCTTGCTCATCACCATCATCGTCATCATCATCGTCATCGTCATCATCATCATCATCATTATCATGGCCAAGATCGAACGGGTTCGGTCGGAACGTGTTGGATCAGGTCGGAACGTGTCGGATCAGTTTGGATCGTGTCGGTTCAGGTCGGATCGTGTCGGCTAGCTCTATCATACACGAAAGTGCTTTCGAAGAACACATCTAGTAAAGGAATAAGCACATCCCAGCCTCGATCCCAGGGCATTTTGTATCTTTGTAATGTAATGTAATCTTTATTTAGCGTTGGTTGAAACATAGTGTACAAAGTAACTAATATAAACCAACAATCTTTAAAGATGCAAAATGCCCTGGGATCGAGGTTAAGCACATCCAGCCTCAGTCAAAATTTAGACATTTAATAAAAAAGAACGTGTATTAAATACGTCTTTGATGTGAAGAAAGTTTAGATAACACCGAGAGGTTCAAGCTGCAAGCTTTCTTGTTAACTGGGTGAAACCCAGTTCTTGAATCCAGCAGAGTACCGTAGGTAATACGATTATTTATTAATTTTAATAATAGCTTGCGCAGGTCAAAACAAACTAGAAAATGTCTTGCATTTTAGCAATCGCGATAATCGGGTTAAGGGAGAATGCTCAATCTTCTCTGGTGATTCAATGCAGAGTTTTCTGGCTCTCAAACTCCAACCCAACAAACATATGCTCTAACATATATAATCCATTTCAAAAACATTAAATTGAGATTTCGTTTATGACCGCCCCTCCCGAATGAACTCCCAGGGTGCAAACCAATTTTTTAAACAAACGCCCAGGGCGTTTAAACAGTCATATACCCTCGAAATTAGTGAGGCTAACCACGTAAAAGTGCAATTAGAAAAACAAAGGTTTTTATTTATTAAATGCAAATTTCTAAAAAGAAATTAGTTAATGTTATTGATGTACACATCTCATCGACCCAAATTTAAAAAAAATAGGTTTCTTTCTTTAGGGAATGTTAGGTTATAGTTAAAACTGGAGTATTAATTCTAGAACTGCTTTATTTTTAGAGAAATCCTATTATTGGAGATAAATTTGCAAGTAGGCATGGACAGAAAGGAATTCTTAGGTAACACATTTGTCTAAGTGAGTCTCTTGATACCTGGGTAAATGTGGAATTTTGCGTTAACTTTGTCTGGACGAAACTGTTTTTCTGTATTAATATTTGTTCATTCATCGATAATGTTATTTTATCTCAATAATATTTCGTGGTTTGTATGAAACTCTTTTTAACTTGCTTTACACGCACACATGCAATACTGGATACTTGCGATTACAAATATAATAAAAAACATCGCATAGAAATGCGATCGAAAAATTAACAGAAATCAAGCATAATTTATAGCTATGTCACAAGATCATCGCCCTCCGTCTAAACACCGAGCTTTATGGACCGTCCAATATCATTTTTCATACAGAAGGAGTGTCTTTGTGCATACTTAGTATGCACAAAAATAGAAAAACCACAGCTCAAGCTCAAGTCTACATCCACAAAATTTAATTGTATTTATTCTTTTAGCCAAAAATGGCCATCACAAGACATGCCTTTTACGGAATCTGGCATGGTCCCAGATATTTTATTTAACCCCCATGGCTTTCCGTCTCGTATGACAATAGGTAAGTGTCTAATGAATCGTCCTCAAAATTTGCATAGAAATTCGTGTCAATTTTCATTCAAATGGTGTTCTTGTTCTGTAATGAAATGGTACAATTTCTGATACTAATTTTATATGGACGGCTCCTAATCCTAATACATCAAAACTTTATGATTACGTTTTCTATTTGTGCAACCTCCAATAGTGATCTCAATTATCAAATGTGAAATCGTAGTAACATGCATCAACAAGGAAGTTATCGTTAGGGACCGTCTACAAAATTCGATTCGATATCGATTTTCATACAGAAGAGGTGTCTTAGTAACGAAAATCATACAATTTGCGATACGAGTTTTGTGTTAGGGACCGTCCACAAAATTCGTATGGGAATTCGTTTCGATTTTCATGCAGAAGAAGTGTCTGTGTGCATACTAAGTAACGAAAATGATACGATTTGCGATACGAGTTTTGCGGACGGTCCCTTACGAGTTTCAAAGAATGTCTGTACCGCACACAATTAATTGAAGAAAAAATATTCTCCTTAGGAATGATGATAGAGTCTATGGGTGGGAAATCTGCTGCTTTACACGGCATTACGCACGATTCTACTCCATTCAAATTTTCTGAAGATGATCCTGCTGCTGATTATATGGGGCAAATGTTATTAAAAGGTAATAACATTCTTAGAGGTTGATTGACAAAGTAACTGAATGCAAAATCAGTCAGGATTCAGCACCTGAGAGTATTTGCCACTGGGTCTTTTTTTGAAGCACCGAATTTAGAATATTTTTATTTAACAAAATGTTTTGTGACTGTATTATGATAATCACACTTGTAATATCTAGTAATAACGTAGTCAAGATTGTAAAAACTGGTCATTGTGCCTGTATTTATATTTAGTAGCTCAAATTTTGCCTATTTGATTGTAATAAGAGGAGGATAACATATTTTGGCAATTCCATCTAATTCGGTTTTGGTCGCAGTGACATTTTGCAGACCGGAATATTATAAAATAGCGTTTTTAGCTACTGATCAAAGTATAAATTCTCCTAACTAGCTGATGAATATATTTCCTAATATGGTAAAATATTAACATCTCTTTTGTTAATGTGTGTTACAATAGTTTATTCAGAATAAAGTTGAGCCATTTAGAAATATAATGGTTCCTAGAAAAATCCACCTAAATTCAGTTAGGTGTTATGACGTTGTAATGGTTGTGATCGTATTATAAATTTTGAGACTTTTCGCACAGTAGTTTAGAATATCTTAAAGGGGGAGCAGACCCAAAAAGCCCAGTCTTTATAGGGTTAAGGCGATTAAATTCGGTATTAAATCCAAAGAAATAAAATACAAGTTCCCTTTTGTTTAGCTGGTTACAATTACTACGGCAACGAACGCTTATACAGTGGGATAAATGGCAAAGAATTAGAAGTCGATATTTTTATTGGTATCGTATATTACCAAAGGCTCAGACATATGGTGGCAGATAAGTTCCAAGTAAGTGATTGCTATATCGTCTGAAATATGATTTTTTTTAAATCTATTATTTTTCACCTCAAATGGAGTATTTTCGTGCATGCAAACATTGTCCACCCAAACACCCGAGTCTAGTTGTTCAAACGCAGATTAAATGTGGATTAGGTAGCTAATCTGGTAATAAATCTTGCTTTAACCAATCAGAATACATTAGAAATCAATTCTGATTAGTTAAAGTCAGATTTAATACTGGATTAAGCTAATGAAGGTATAATCCACATTCGAAAAACTGGACTCTATACAAACATTCTCACTTAGATAACGCTTTGTACTGGGCGAATGCAATAGATGTAGGCTGTTACTGCAGCTTTAGTGACACTGTTACGCGTTCTATCAATCTTTTTTTTAGGTTCGAACAACTGGTCCAATCGATAAATTAACGCAACAACCAGTTCAGGTATATTTTTGCTATCATTCCTGTGAAATCGGCAAACTTGCACTTAGGAACTGTCAATCGTGCACTGCTTCTTACAACTCAATGATTCATTTCCAAAAGTACAAATGATGGATAGGCACGTTAACCATTCTGTAATTATGGTGATTGTAAGGTTATTAGTTTCACGTATTACCATATCTTGTTATAACCCTTTAATGTACCCTTTCTACATGATGGTCACACTTACTGAAACAACCATGCAACATTTGTCGCAGGATAGTTTATATATGTGTGACCATATTGAAAAGTAAGTAGCTGTGTGTCTTCTCTTTTAGGGTCGTAAACGTCAAGGTGGTATTCGTTTTGGTGAGATGGAACGTGATGCTTTGATAGCACATGGAAGTGGTTTTCTCTTACACGATCGTCTATTTACTTGTTCAGATAAATGCGAGGTAAGGAAATAAACTCATAAGATATATTGTCTTATTTTATAACAGACACCTTTTCTCAGATGAAAATGATTTCATTTCCCATGCAGTCAAATCAAAATACTATCGAGTGATAAGTTATTTTACTGATTACTTTCAATAGTATATTTAAGGGTTGCAGCGCTCGAAATAACGGCCGGTCAACGGTCACTGACCGCCAGAATATAACATTTGACCGCCGGAATTTCTTAAATGCTGATCATCTTGACCAGCCAGTTAGTAAATAAATAACGATGGTTTTACACTTCTTCGTAGGCACTTGCCTACTATTTTCAAACTTCTAGATCCGCCACTGTAAATTTATTATCAGAAATTGATTTAGAGGCTGTTTCCGAGAGTCTTAGAGTGGAGAATTTTCTTCGTCACCCAACCATGGTACGTGACATTTTTTAGCCAGACTACCTAAGGATATGACCGCCAGGATTTTCACTTGACCGCCGTATATTCATTTTCCCTGATCACGTTGACCGTCGACCTACAAAAAGTTATTACGAGCGCTGCGGGTTGTTTCTTTAACTGTCAGACAACTAAAGCTTGTTGGTTTGTTACTTTTGTAACTATTTTATTTACCAACTGAAAATCATAAATAAATAATTACTGCAAAACGTCAAGCTAGTGTTAAGCAGGTTATGACACGATGTTTAAAACCAAACAATGTGGTGGGATGTGTAGCTGTGATTTCTTTATATGGGCGTAAATGACTTGTTGATAAACGGTATTGTAACTAACTAAGTCATACCAGTTTTTTAAAAATATGTAACTGCAAATCTCCTTTTCCTCAATTGAAGTGCTGAATTCGTTTGTAAACCTTCTCAAGGTCTATAGTTTGTTCATAGACACTTTTTTTATATTCTAGATTCAGAGGAATTAAATCTTTAATGCCTGGTGGTAATAAAATGGTCATATACGCTTGAACAATCCTGAAGCAAAATGCTTCAAGTGTGTATGACCATTTAATAACCACGAGGTTAATTGTTTTTAAATTCTTTTTTACAGAGTCGTGTATGTACGAAATGTGGTAGTTTAATGAGTCCTGTATTAGAAAAACCGTCATCCGAGTATGCTGTTCTCTCAACACACGGTCGTAAACAATGGTCATGCAAACTGTGTGGCGATGGTAAACATATAACCACCATGGCTGTACCATATGTATTTAAATATCTACTTGCTGAACTTACTGCTATGAATATACGTGTGGTTTTAGATGTGAAATAAATACAATGAAGGTGAAGAGAGTAATACAAAAATGGCACTCTCACTCTACACCAAGATTTATTGTAGTTCTAGTCTTTATTATTGGCATGTGAAGCCAAGGTTGTTGTTGTGTTATCGGTAAAATTGAAAGCTCGTGGACAAGATATCTAAAATACCTCTTGTAAGAACTATGTTGTAACGATTTGTATTTGCTACCTTACTGCAGCCTGGTTATGGTTATATTATGACTTCATTCACCCGATAAGGGATCGACTACAAAATTCTTATCGAAAGCCGTATCAATTTTTATTCAGTAGGAGTTTCTTTGAGTGAACCTATGCACGAAGACACTTTTTATGTGGTAAAAAATAGTATGATTTGCAATATGAATTGTGTGGACGGTCCTGAATGGGTTTCTTTGTGTACCGTAATTATTCGACTAAACGCCGCACTTAGAATTAACATTTGAAATAAGCGCCGCATTATACTATTACCGCAGCGCTTATTTCAAATTTATACTCTAAGTGCGATGCGTATTTATTAAATCTTCTGAAAAATACTTAAATCAGAAGGATTAGTTTAAAGAAGACACACAGCAATTTGAAGCCTTAAATTTAAATACAAAGGTTTGACAAAAGATTTCAAACAACATATATGGATTAAGCGCCGCACCAAAAATCTGTTTCAAAAAATAAGCGCCGCTTAATCGAATAATTACGGTACATGCACGAAGACACTTTTTGTGCTAAAAATGGTATGATTTGCAATACGAATTATATTCAATCATTGCGTTGACTTAATTTAAAGTTTGCCAAGTGAAGGGAAACCTTTCATTCTACACCCTTCAATATGGCTGCAAGATTTGATCTGATCTCGGAACCAAGCTTGCACCAAACACTAACATAACATTTATTTGTAGAACATGGTCTTTTTTTCTATTTGCTATAAAATATATATTTTCTTCTTTAACATTGTTTTCTTTTATTGTTACAGTCCTCGTTGAAACAAGACCTCTTCGAAGTTCGTATTCGCTACGCCCCTGGTTTTTGGCGCATTTCGTGTGGATTAATTTTTGCGAATGGGGAATTTTCAATACAAGAAAAAAGCGTGTGTTAATTTTTGCGAACAGATCATTATTTTTCTATTTCTTAACGTATTACAGTACGTATCTTTTCATAGTGTGTAAAGTGAAAAAAAATTATAAATAAAAATTGTTTCTTAGCTTTTGCGTGGATTTATTTTTGCGAATTTTCGGAGCCCCAAGCTTTTGCGTGGACATATTCTATCGAAATTGCCCAAAATTCGCAAAAATTAAGCCTGAAAATATTTTTTCTTGATATCATATCAATATCAAGGTAATCGTGGACTGACTATAGCAAGTAATACACAAAACTGACGGTAATACTTCAAGGGCACAAAGTTTCGCGATTTTCGCGAATTTGGGTCATTTGTGCCGCGAACTATTGTAAACGAAAAAATCGTGAAAGTTTCTTTCTTGAAATTGCGCTTATATATCAATTCGCGAAAGTTTCTTACTGGAAATTTTCAATTTCTTTCTAGAATTATCACTTTTGATCGAAAGTGTTAACAAAGGACAGTAAATGAGTGAAAGGAAGTGATTTTTGTTACTGAAATTGTTAATTCTCATAGAAAAAAGGTGCCATTTCTTCCTGTCGCGAAAGTTTTTTCAACCAAAACTCCCCTTTTTTTAGAAATCGCGAAAGTTTTACCGCGAAATTCAGCAACAATTTGAAATTCACGAAAGTTAAAGTCAAAAATTGTGCGATTTTTTTTCCTCGCAAAACTTAGTACCCGCGAAACTTTGTGCCCTTAAAGTAATTTCCGCGGGTACAGTGGACTCTCTATAATTCGAACTCCAAAGGGGATGCAATAATTTATCGAATTATGGGAAGATGGCCTATGTAGAAAAACTCTTCAATGGGAAAGAAAACCTGTTCGAATTACGAGAGAGTCCACTGTATTTATTTCCGCGGGTATTTATATTTGCGATTTTGCCCCTAATCCGCAAAAAAACTTCGCAAAAGTTCATCGAAATAGTTGATCCGCAAAAATAAATTTCGACAAAAATCGTAAATCCGCAAAAATAACATGAATTGTCAAAATTTTCTTGTATTTTGTTACTATCCCCCTATACTCGATTCCAGTGCTTCTTGTCTTTTTTCGCTATCCGTATATAAAAAAAAGACAAGAAACACTGGGATCGAGTATGACTATCTCCCTTTTATTTTGCAATTTTCTTTACTTTTTTTTACCATCCGCAAAATTAAATTCCGCAAAAACTCTATCAAAATCATTAATCCGCAAAAAGTTCTTTCGCAAAATTCGCTATTTTTGAACCCTTCGTCTGCAAAAATAGATTCCGCAAAAACTTCTTCCCGCAATAATTTCTTCCCTTTAAGGTACCTAGTAAAATGCATTTTTCTAAGCAAAAATTGTTTATTCTAAAAAAGTACAGTAAATAAGAGAAAAGTCATTCAATCAAGATGCAAAGTCTAGTGACGTTAGAATGGATGTTTGAGATCGCAAATTGAAGAAATACCTTATTCTAGGAAATTAACGCGCTAGAAAATTAACACGGTTTTTTAAAATGCGTGTTAATTTTATATACATTA
>JAUCNQ010075004.1:0-12479 GCA_032352715.1 Bougainvillia muscus | reverse complement strand
TGGAATGCAATTAGCCTATATACACAAAGGTAAATATCACGTTGCCGTCGTAGATTAGACTGTGCTTAAGCTCCCTACTAACACCAAGTGTATCATTCCAAAACACCATAATGATTTACAATCTATGCTAAAGTTAAGGAGGCTGAACAACGAAATTAACGAGATATGAACTTTACCACAAACAAACATTATATGGCAACCTGTGGTTTTTCTGGCTATTTAAAGAATTACCCTGGCACTTTGGACATTTTGCCAAATAGAAACGACTCCACAACGTATGTAGAATTTTGTAATATCCATCGATGTGACTTGCTAATATAAGATTTTGAGTAAAAACTGATTTTGCCAACTGTCGGAAACCTAATAGCTTAGAAATTGGCTTCAAACCAAGCTGAAGAAGACCGTCTTCAATGTATTTAAAAGAACAATATTTATACTTGTGGTGCTCAAATCGTCAATTCTGGAGCACTACTGCCAGAGGCGGATTTAGAACATGCTTTTACTTAGTCACAGCAGTAAATGGAGTACTCAAAGCCATTAATTTTAATTATATTATGTATGTCGCTGGGTCTCTAAAGACCCAGCGTCATACATAATATAATTAAGAATTAACAGTAGTTACACACCATCGCAATGCTCTGACTAGGGCTAAATCCGCCACTGACTACTGTCACAATATTTTAGCCAGGATTGTTGATGAATATAATTAACAGATAACAAATTATCATTTGACTTTAAAAAGATAATGATTATTCGTTAAACTATTAACAATTAATGTTTTTTTTATCTATTTTATTACCTTAACAGAGTTAAAGGTCTTTGCCCGGGCTATGACGCATTTCCGTATTTAAACCGTTCACAATATTTTTGAGCATTTACGTACAAATGTGCGACCACAACACAAGTATGTCTTAATTCCAGTTAATTATCTACAATGAAGCCATAGAATGCTATTACAAAATCCCAAATACAATATAACATAATAATATCATTGAGATAAGTCATTTCATCCCCCGCATTTATTAAATTACAACCTCGATGTCAGTGCTGTTTGTTTAATTATTTCTTGAGAAAGGAGGTTCACTTATTAAAACAAACGCTGAGTAGCCAATCTAGCATACTCCAATTGAGCCTACTGTCTACCATTACGAAATATCGGATTAATTTCGGATTAGGGGACATCAAAACATAAACAAACCAGCTCGAAACGAATATTTATCAAGGAACGCTAACACGACGACCTCAAAAATTGGGAATAAGTAAAGAATTATTTTAAAAACAAACTAAAAAAAAAAAAAAATTAAAAAGTGATCTGTCTTATAAAACGTGTATTGTGTTAGGTTATTTACCCTAATACCTCGTATAAGGGCGCTGCGCCCTTAACTGGAATATTACAGACTTTTTCAGATTTTTCTCTTTGATAATGGTGCAAAAAGAGCGCATGCGCCCTTTTTCAACCCTGCTTTTAAATTCCCAAATTCTATGGTTTAGGATAATAAACTTTGGTTTCTTTAGGGCCAGAAACGAAATAAGAAGTAATTATAGGCTTCTTTTTTTCAACTACACCAACGAAATTCATGAATATATATTCGGATAAGGGCGCACTACGCTCTTAAATGGGTGCGCCCTTATTATATTTTGCTTGAAAAAGTGGAAAGAAGAGGTATGTTCTGTGCGTTCATCTTGCAATCACTAGCTAGCTAGCTGACTATGCTATACTACAAATATAGCTGCAGCAAATAAAATTACTTTTTCCCTTGAAAACCTCCAGTCTCTAACAGATACATAGTGTGATTTAAGGGTAGGTATGGGCAAATCGCACCATTTTCATAGCAGACTGAGTGTGTTTGTGCATACCGCATAGTAGAATGGTTTTCACTACCTCGTTCTAAAAAGATAAGTTCTCAGCTTATCTGATCAATGTGCTAGATATCAATAAAACCATGAAACTTCTAGGATTCGTTCAATTTGAGAAGTCTACCCGTCTACCTATTCCGTTTGATCAAATAAATACTGATTTAATCATTTAATCTACAAAAGAGTAACCCGAGTCGATCGCACTGCTGATATAATGGAAAGAATAAGGAAGAAATGAAGAGCGTAGGAACATTAAATTTGTGGAGAGAAAAATATCCTTATTTTAACCTTCAACAACCACTGCGTGAAAACTCATGAAATCCATTAACGATTTCATCAAACAACCTGCTAAAATCTGGAGTTTTACTCTAGATTACTGTTCTGTAGGTTGTTATGATAAAATACTTAGTAAAACAGCCATTCAGTGCCCATCGCACCCACACTTCAAAGCTCTACCACACTTGGTCCTTAGTTTTCACCAGCGACACTAAACAAAACTCTGATTTTGAATTTCATTGTTGTTTATTTCAAACGTTTATTGTTATGTGAAGAATTCGAATATGGTACAGTTTAACTTTACACATTAAATTAATGTAAACTACAGGTAGAAAACAATCATACTCTATCTATGTTGTCTTTTAATAAAAGCGGTATTTACTCCCAGAAAGGTTACGATACATCCTGCCAACCAGTCCTGCTAAACTCATCAGATTGACATCTTAAACCAGCCTGCTAGCTAGCTACATCACATCACCGTCACTAGCTTTAGTGCTCGCTACATCAGATTTGTAAACAAAGACCAAGAGATTGTTTCTTCGTGTTGTTTTATAATGAGGTATTTTCGAGAAATTTTCCTCACTAAACATTAAACTTGTCTTTGTAAATTGGTTTAGGACCTTCTTCTACACAACCTGCTAGCAGTGAAGTTTTAACCATGCACAACGTTTTAAACGTCTACGAAAGCTATAGCCATTAATTCATCTTGTTTTCCACCAAATGTTATACCAGAGAGCTATCAGAAGCTGTGTAGCACTTTTACACGTACTATCTATCATTTTGTAACTAGTTTCAGCAATTTTATATCTTGTTTTTCATAGATCTTCGCTAAACTGGTTGATTGAATCGCCATGTTTACATTTTAATGCCCCCCTAAATAGAATCTAGGCCTCGACCGGGATGACGTAATCGTAGTAGGCTCAATTTGTGTATTGCTCAGGGCACTCGCGGCATAAAATTGATTTGTTATTCCTTAACGATTTTATCTGGAGTTTTATTCCAGATTCCAGGAGGCTATATGACAAAATCCATACAGTAAAATATTTTTTACACAATTTCCCATAAAAAGACTCTCGTTTTCAATATAGTGTGTCTTTCTGCTATGGCTAGATACTGAATTATTGGCTCGAGAACATCGATGAAACTCAATGAAGATTCAAGAAGATTATTTTTGAATGTATTACACTTATATTATGTCATTAATATTATATTATTTAACTGCTCAGTGCTGCTTTTTCCTCCATGGGCGTTGATTTGATGAAAATAGCAACATTCCGGAAACATTGTTAAACTATGACGTCACTGCCTTCACGACGAATGACTTATGATGTTTGTTTAATAACGGTTACATTAACCACATCTGTTGAAGGTGCGGTACTTTGTCCGATGTCCGGTATATTTAAGACAAAAATCCCGGCATGAACAGAGTCAACGCAGAGTTTATGTACAACTTTTTTCAAACTAGAGCTTATGGAACTTTCTTTGCAACAAGTTTGTAGAATGGTTTGCCTCAACATATCAAAAATTGCAATTCGTTGATTGAATTTAAGCGCCTCATTAAGCGTGTCATTTTAAAGATTGTGGCCGTAGACTATAAATTATAAAGTTATGTAAATATTAGTTTATATGAAGGCGAATCTCATGTCACATAATTTTACAGGACAGTAAAAGAAACAGCATGCAAAACGGAGAGGAAACTAGATCACCAAGAACGGGAAAAGTCAATCTGCTATGAATTACGTGCCAGGAAAATATTTCTAGTTCAGATGCAAGATGGCGGTTTTTAATAGGTTGTCAAAAGAACTGTGTGATTCTACTGGTTAATATTTTTCTTTCTCGTTAAGATGCGAGAAGAAGTTGAACTCTGCTCAACTTGTTCCTGAGAACTTAATAGAGCAAATAATTATTTTTCCTGTTCCTTTCCCATCCCCCCTCTGAAAAACGTGACAGGAGGTTTACCTTTAGTGTTTTACTCAATTTAAAGCCGCTCCGAGATGTGATCCTCTTCGTCATCATCTAAATTACTCTTAAAAAAAGTATTAAACAAAGCTTTTAATGATACAGTCAACTCTTGCTATCTCGAACCTCTAAAACACCGGGGGAAAGTTCGAGATAGCGAAAAAATTCGTTATTTCAAACTTTTCTGAGAATTCTTACGAACGGTATATATAAAGCTACTTCCTTATATGAGGGCCTTTCTTAATGTCTCGTAGTGCATTGCACTTTTAAAGTTATGCTTTTGCCCGACCACGGTGATATCTCTGCACGCACTTTCTGCATAGGCGCGGGAAGTTTGATTAAGCAGTTATGATGTAGTCTCAGTGAATTTGCAAATTATAGGCTAAAAATAAATATCACATGAGTGATCAAAGGTAGAAACCTTAACCCTATTAAACCCGGGCTAAATTTTGTATGACGTCATCGCTGTCTTGATGACTTCATCCTTTTGTCCTGAATTTGCAAAAATTACTGTACCTTGTCAAATTACATTATTTCCGTTGAAAACTATATAAAACTGAACTATTGAGTTTGAAATAGTATTTCTCCGAAAAACTTGGCCACTATTATGAATATACCGGAAAATACATTACGTTCCGGACAATTTTCTGTTATTTTTATCCGGAAAACGGATAATGGTTGTTTCTGAACGTTTTTGTTTTAAACAATCCAAAAAGACGGTTTTCTTTCAGCTTGTTCATCAGCTTGCATATCATTGTAGACTTAACATCTTTACTGTTGAGTTGTGACTCCTTTGTGATGTCTGCAACCAAGCCTTGACGCGCCATATTGTCAAAAACTCGATTTTCAATCACTATTTGGCATTTAACGCAACTACGGGGAAAATCTAAAAAAAAACGTTTTTATGTACAATTACGTAGTTTTTAAATGTTTTTTTGAGTTACATTTGAGGGAACCATACATTATGCCTCTTTTTTTGGCTCCAAATTGTTATCAATAATGTCTTCTAGCCATTTGCAGCGCTTTTGTTTAATATCCTTGTAAAAAATTGATTAAAACACGTAAATTCCGCCAGTAATTGTTTTAAAAATAACGCCGGTCATAACCCTTTTCCGTACAAAAAGCTGCCCTCTAACGCCGGTCCATTTTACGCCGGCCCTAATAACGCAAATAGGTTAAAACTTAACGCCAATAAAGGCCGGCATAAAAAGGGCCAACAATTTCAGGCAATTTGTGTGACAAAGTTTGACAGTCAGACAACTGTTCTAATTTTTCACTTTGTCGATGGAGTAGAGCATTTCCACAGCAGTACAGAAAAACCGGAAGTCTGCATGATTTTTGACGGAGATTGTAGATACTTTTCCTGGGATGACTTATAATTATAAAAAGCTTTCTGATAGCTTATGATTTTATTACCTATCTTAGTAAGGTACGCAAAATCTAATTAGGGTCTCGAATCTGATTTCCCAGTGTAAATATCTGAATTTCGCTTTTATTCTCTCAATTTTTCGATATTCGACTATTGTTTGAAAGTTTAGAGGGAGCATTAATTAATTAGCTCTGACGCGAAGAAACCGACTCTAGATCATTTTTACTTCAAAAGCACAGGATAACTTGTCTATATTGAGAATATTCTTGTGACAAAGAGTCACATAGGCGAACTCAGAACATGCTTTTTCTTAGTCACAGCAGTAAGAAGGACACTCAAAGTCGTTAATTTTAATTACTTTATGTATGATGCTGGGTCTCTAAAGACCCAGCGTCATACATAGTGTAATTAAGAATTAAAAGTGATTAAACTCCATCGTTGCTCTGACTAGGGCTGGATTCGCCACTGAGTCAGACATTTAACTGCTCTTTTTTGGCCCTTTGTCAATAGAGTTGGACCAATTCCATGAAAAGTCAATAAAACCAGAACTATCAATTAATTTCACACTTATTTGTCGGTAATGTGCGGTGCATAATGTTTTTATTTGTCACGTTTGAATGACATTTAACAGAATTATTTTATGAATTTCATTAGCGGACTTGTAATTACGTCAATAATTGTGGTTCTAATAGTTCATAATTACCTTTAAGTACTTCTCTGTGACAAGTAAGGAACCGTCTTGAAATATCATACATATTCATTCATATCAAATGTTATTCAGAAGAAGTGTCTTTGTGCATATTCTAAATGCTTATTGACACTTCATCCGAGATGAAACGAATGAACCAAATTGTGAACTAGCTCGTTCCCACGTCAAATTATCTCTTTCTCGAAAGATATTATTTACGTCTTGACGTCTAGCAAATCAAAAAGATATAAATTTCCCTGGTAATGAGGTTGAAATCCGGAATTAAATCTCAAAAACGTACCTTGTCCGTTTTAATTAGATTTATGAGTAAAAAGCTGTAAACAAATATAGCTCTCATCCTAGCATTTTGAAGAACAAAAACGCTTGAAGACAATTTGAGTTTCAACCTGTCACATTTAAAGATGTTTGTAACTATATTGCGAGCCTAAATATAGCAAACCAAAACCAGTATAGTGCAATCACAACTTTTTTCTTGCAGAATTCTGCTGATGCATCTTGTGAATACGTCACAAACATTGTAAATAATTGTATAGTATCCTGTAATTTTTATGATTTATTGAAATGCGCTGATGTAGTCATCAGAAGGGAAGGGAACTACATTATAACCCAGTTAAGTGGGACCCTCGATAAGTGTGACTGTTTTTAAATGGGACAAATTTCTTATTCCAATTGGATTTCCCTAACTCGTTCAGGAAAGAAAAAAAACCCGCTTAACTGGGACCCTGAATTAGTGGGACCCCCGTTAAGTGGGACTCTTTTATACGTCCCCTCAATAAAAAGCTCGCTTAAGTGGGACTCTTTTATGATTGTTCGAAGAATCGAACGTTTGTAATTCAGATTTTTCTTTTCAAAATCACATGGGAAGTTTGAAGTAAAGTTAAAAATGGGAAAACTGTTAGGCTGAAAGCGAATATTAAAATGTAAAGGTATTGTTAAGAAATGAAAAATTCTTAAAATTTCGCAAAACTCTGATAAGTAGAACATTTTAACTAAAGTCCCACTCATCCGGAGTTCCCTTAAGTGCGATCCCCACTAAGGCGGACGGATATTTGTCCCCCTTACGTCTCCCCCTTAACGGGGTTCCACTGATAATAAAGAAAACTGCCTTCCTATTAGTTCACTGCCTTCCGTGCCAAGGTCGAAGGAGCACTCTATCGTCAAAAGAACGCATCTTTAAAATCCGAGTATTCGCACTTTGTGGCTTTAGAAAAGGGTACAATCCACAGCATGTGATACTTAACCTTCTTGGATTTCGAAAGGATTTCCATGTAGACGTGTCCTTATACTATTAAAGTGCTGGATGTTACGATCAAGAAAGATCTGACCTTCTCTGGTCATATAGAAAATGTATGTATAGGCCCGGGCTAACCATGCAGCAAAGTCGGATGCTACGGAATCCGACTCTTTAGCCACTACTTTTCATCCAACATGCTACACCGTTTCATGTACAAGCCACATGCTACAATATAAAACTTGCTTGATATTTTATAGCGTGGCGTACTACAAATGACCTTCGTTCCTTGTTCCATTGCTTTCGCATTCGACTTTGTTTAGAAAAGCAAGAAATCGATTACGTGGCTAAACGAAGGCTACAAATTTGGACATAAGCATCCGACTTTGTAGCATGTAGCATCCGACAATGTAATTATGGTTTTCTCGGGCCTTAGGTCTGCTGCAAACAAGACAAATGCTCTTCCAAGAATATGGCCTTACATTGATGTCGAGAAGGCCCTACGTTATACAATGCTTATGTTTTCTCAGTCTTCAACTATTGCATCATTATTAGAATGTTCTGTACAAAACAGTCCAATGACAAAGTAAACAGGACTCGCAAACGAGCCATAAGTTCCGTGAATGGTCGCCATAATGCCCCATTCGAGGAATTCTTACAACTAGACGGTACCACGTCGATACACATCATACAATGTGTCCTCGTAACTTAAATGTATAAATCCCTTCATAATTTGAACCTTGGGTTGATTTGGAGATTCTTTAGAAGTTCGAGTGAATAAAATATATCTTGAGAAGTAGAAGCAGGTTACGATTACCTGAGACTCAAAATATAATTTTTAGTACATTTGATATTTTATTTAGGTCATTATATATTTGTAACAGTTTACCAAACCCAAGTAAAGACTCAGCTGCGCTAGCTGCTTTTAAATCCTCATTCAGATATTGGAGCCTATAAATTGCAGCTGTAGACCATGCAGATAAACGCCTATAGTCCTTTTGTATTAGCCTATATTCGCTATGTAACTTCTTCTACCGAAGATTTTTGTCCATGCAAATCTAAATTTTCAAGAAAAGTCAGGTTCTTTGTTCTTCTCGCCAAAAACAAGTGCTTACAGTAGAGGTCAGTTTGGTTTTACAAATAAAACAAATGTTTTTGAACAAATTCACAACGTCTGGAGAACCGCAAGTTTAAACTCTAAAAACATTTTTCAGCTGGCAAGATAATTTGATACCTGCGTGTTGATTGGCTGCAAGATGGCGGAGAGACATGAAGCAAGAGAAATTATAGTAGGCAGACAAAAGTGTAATATATATAGGAGATTATGGTAAGAACATTCCATCTTATTTATTCTACGACCACAGTTATATAATTTGGAAATCACTGTTTGGCGAGGTAGCACATTCGCAAATTTAAACAACAAACATACGGTGTAATGCGTGAACTAATTTGTAACGACTGTCAAAAGTATGAGCATAGAGGACGTTACTCCACTCCACCCCATAGCTGAAGAGTGTGACCATACTTGCAGTGAAACGTTTTTCCTGAGGGAAGAGATTAAAAATAAAAATAAAAATAAAATCATTGAGATTTTAATAGAAGATTCAAAAACTCGAGAAAACTGTAAAACGATCTCACAACAAAGAACGCCGTTAAATCATGACTCTAACTTCCTTATTCTCAAACGTACCGTTTCGTGCAACATCACGTCGTGTCCCAGTATTGATTTTGTTTGTAAAAACATATATCATTTATACTGTTTGTGGACAAAGTAAACGATTAGAGTAACGGAAATCAAGACGAAAACTTTGGACAGGCAGAGCCTAGAAATGTAACATCTAAGAGAAAAAATAGCCGAACAAAAAAGTGAAAAAATACCACTAGATCATCATACTAGTAATAACGCCTGCAATTCTAATAATAATAAACAGAAGCGCGCTAAAAAAAAAACAAGGACATCAATATAATGATTGGTAATTCTATTGTGAAAAAGATCAAAGGTTACGAGCTTACAAGTATCGAAAACCGTGTTATAGTGAAGTCTTTCTCTGGCGCAACAAAAAGATGCGTATGTAACACTACATAAAACCAACGCTCGCACACAAACCTGACCATTAATTTTACATTGTGGTTGGCACTAACAATGGAAAGATATAAACTCTAGGGGCATAAAGCTTTGTATATTCTGGAAACTAAAGGCAAACAAAAACACCCAAAAGTGAGCAAAAGAAGCTACTGGAAAAATCTAAAATCTAGAAATGGTAGCCAAAAAGGTAAACAAACAAATATGGCTCCAACTGTGACAAACCTCAAAACAGTTTAATGCTGTTAGATATATATTATATACATATAAAAGTTTAATATTTATATGATCTATTGTTTTTATTTTAGTACAACACGCCTTGGCTGAATGCATAAGCAAAGAGGAACTGCACTTACAAACTTAGACGAGGCAAGTGTGATACACCAACTTAAAGGACAGCATAGTATGATGCGAAATAAACAGCCTGCAGGAGAGATCCAAAACATACTTCGTGCAAGATAATGACCGTTTCCTCATCTCACACTCGCCCTCACTTAAACCCTGTTGCCCCTGGGCTCTCGCGAGAACTTATATCCCCTGAAGGAGCATATTTTCCCAACCCCCTCCCCCCTCCCTACCTAACTTCCGTCAGGGTTACTTATAGATGTAAAAATTAAGCACACATAAAGTGCTCAATAAAAACTTTCTAAAATACCAACCGTTTTTATGGTGACAAAATCAGTTTTGAGACAACTTGGAACAGGTTGTGTACATGCAAAGTTTCATTGCCTAAAGTCATTGCAAACTGGAGTTAGGCTTGCTCAAAGTTTGTAAGTATTTGACTGTAATTAACTGTAATCGTGCAAGGTGGTCTTGACTAACGACCTATAACTTTTGTTGTACCATTGGTATAACTCTGCAACTTTGACAAATCATGCAAAATAGATTTATAATAAAAGTGATTAAGTATCAACTAATAAAACATAGTGCTTCTAAAGTTATTAAAACCTTCTGACAGCGGGTCATATTTGACCCTCCTACCAGTGGAAATAAGGTTAAAATCTGACCAACCTCGTTCCCAGGGTCCTTTATCTCTCTCTGATTTGCGGGATGGCGAGATGAAAGAAGACTCTGGTGTTGGAGGATGGATCTTGCGATTTGATTGGTTCACGGAAACACCTTAATTATTTCGTTCACGTGGAATAAACAAACAAATTATGCGAGAAACCATATAGATCGGCTGGAAGGAAGATGGGCGATATTGATGGTTTTATTAAAATTGTAATAAAACTTTAATCAATGCTATCAGATTATATATTTGTTTGATTCGTTTATATCTTTCATTTCCAAAAATTCTGAGTATTAAAATCTTAACTTGTAGACAAGTGAGTGAGAACTGATTATAATTCTGTGGTGTAGCTGAGAAAATTACAGAAAATTAGCTCAGACTCAACATTTAGTTTTCTTCTTCTATACCATGTTAGAGAATGTTTTATCTAGCCTCAGCAAGGTTGGCTCAAACATTTCAGCCTAAGATTGTTCTTATATTGTTCTTAATTTTTAGCAAATTCCAGCCACAATGTTATTCTTATAAAATTGTTCTTATATCAAAAAAGTGTACTGGGTGGTGTGTTTCCTTCTGCTTTTTGCTTTTTGCTTTTTGCTTTTTGCCTGTTTTTCTATCAAAACTGTTCAAAAGAACCAGGTAAATTTAGCTCAGCTTCAGTGTTCTTATTTTTATTAAGTTTTAGCCTCAATTTGTTCTTACACTGTTCGGTTAATGTTCTTATTTTCCCCAAATTATTAGCCTGCTTGTTCCAAAATGAAGCAATTTTTCATTGGAAGAGCTTTATCTTCAAGAAAATAGCATTTATATTTGACTTCATTTTACTACTTTTACTGTGCGCTAACTATGCGGTTAACAAAAAAGTTCGGTCTAAGTTTGTTCTTAGGTTGTTCTAAATTGTTGGGAGATTTCAGCCTCAACGTCGTTCTCGATATTATAATTACAGTATTAAGGAATATAGAACATAAAAAATAGGCACGAGAGGGAATCGATTTAATTTAAGAGCAGAACCTTTATTATTGTACACGGTATTTACAACATTTTTGCCTTTCGTGAGCATAAGCTTTCACAGATTGGGTTTTTCCTCTTTAGAGAGCTTTATTCTGATTCATTGCAGTACAGGAAAATTCTCTATTCTCAACTCCATTTATTGCAAATGCTGCTTTCAGATGATCTGTTTCTTCACCCAGCTGAAAGTAGTTAAATGGCTTATTTGAAAAGAACAATCTACACCAAAAAAAAGCAAAAAAGGCTGGAAAAGGAAGCGACAAAGGCCAGGTATCATTTCCCAGTCTAGCCTAGTATATAATAAGCTCAGATTTGTTTTCTATCAGGAGAGGAGAAGGATGAGACCAAGGAAATACATTTTTTAACTTTTAGAAATTCGCTTCAGGTCGTTTCACAAGTCATTTCATTTTCATCTCAGAAGAACTGTCGTTGCGCATACAAAGTATGCACAGAGACACTTCTTCTGAGATGAAATTAATAGGAATGAAGCGAATTTGTGAAGAAAATTTTTTAGATGGTTCTTTACGAACCATTAAAATATTTACTTCATTAATTCGCTTCATTTCCTATTAATTTTCATCTCAGAAGAAGTGTCTTTGTGGACCTCTTCCCATCACTACTGCTCCTCCACTGTAATCCTTCCAGGGGAGAGATTAAATCATTCACTCTCAAGTTATTGTCTCTGAGATTTATCACTCCCTCAGACAACCCTGTGACTCTGAAACATGACCACTTTATAGAGGAACGGATAGACCGCAGTATATACCATAACCCTATTTGTTTATGGGGTGGTGCTGAATGTTTTTATGTGCTGTTCTATGACTTTTTATATTTTTATTATGCGGGAAACATATCAAAGTTTCACAAAAAAAAATCAAAGGGGTTTAGTGTGGTGGCCATTATATTAGTCACGAACCTACGGCGCTGTAGTTTTCGTAAAAATTAAAAGTCCTATAACTTTAGTAAAACTAATGTTATTCA
>JAUCNQ010074893.1:0-12488 GCA_032352715.1 Bougainvillia muscus | reverse complement strand
AATAACACTTCATCTGAGATGAAAATTAATAGGAATAAAGCGAATTGTGAAGCGAATTTAAGCGAATTTTTGAGATGTACCCTTAGTTAATTTGATATTAAATCTTGCGTTAAACAATTCTATTCTGATTGGTTAAAGCCAAATTTAGTACTCTATGAAGTTTACCCTGTGTTCGAACAAACGTGAAATCTTTTCTGAATTTTCATACAAATTTTGTGGATGGTCCCTTGATACCAGTTATAACAGCAAGGCCCTTTTATGGCATATATGGGCTAGAACTTTTCAAATTGTCTTATTGGTTGTTCTTTTTAGTATGTTCACATTTTTCTAATCACCTTAAACAATGCCCCTACCTGCTTACCAGTTTATAGGTTTTGTGATGGAGTGTTAGGGACTACTCACCAAAGTTGTATGACAAGGCGTGTACCATGATTGTTTTCATTTCGTTTGTTAGAAAGTAAGCTATATTAATTTCATTACGGTTTTTATTATTTTCTCAGATATGTGGTTATGTTGGTCAAGTAGTACTAACTGTGTTTGTTGTTACAAGAGATAATGAGCCTCATTTACATACCGCTACTGGACCTGGGTCTAGTAAGGTTCCGTGTAAAGAAGTTTTGGTTGATAACCAAATCCCAGCAGTGCAAATGGTCATGGTACCTGAAGACGAAAATGATGATATGGTTGCTGTGTAAGAGCAGGGATTATTCTAGAAGGGCAGGGAATGAGTGCGATTTTATAAAAGGGGGCATATCAAACCATTATAAGGGCAAAGTTACTATTGACCAACCCTCAACCACCAGTCCAACCCCGATTGAGGGCGTTTTTGATATTTTAAGTTCAAAAAAAAAACTAAGCCCTGAAGAGACTCTTAAGAGTAGAAACTAGAACATCAACTTCAAATTCACTAATTCGATAGTCAATAGATTTTAAAAACATAAGTTAACTTATGTTAACTTATTTTTAGACAAGGGTTATTAAGGGATCTTCGGAAACTTTAGTTTCATAAATCGTCTCATTATCAACTTGTTAGAATTGTCTTATTGCATACTCGTGTTTTGATATTTCCAGTGTAACTTCGGGATGATCCCATTACACCCTGATGTAATTTGGTCAGTGGCTCAGGATTACAAATATGACATGTACACTACAAAAAGTTATGTTGTCCTTTAATGATTCTATCAAACAACCTGCTAAAATCAGATTTCTGCAGGTCGTTTGATTAAATCCTTAAGTAAAACATTGTTTTCAAGCAGTCATTCTTTGCACTGACAAAAATACTTCCATATTTTAGCTTTGACCAACTGAGTATCAAAAGGATAAGAAATTGGGAAGCAGATAAAGAGTTACGGAAACGTGGTATTGACCCAGCTGCTTGGAAAAGCAAAAAGAAAGAAGCAAAGTTGTACTTTCAAGTTGAAATTTCTAAGACTAACAATCATCCTGCGTATCTTCTGAAAGCATACTCAAGATCATTTCTATGCAGTAAGGAACTATCCAAAAAATTCGTATCAATTTCTATTCAGATATTAAAGTATATATATATAACATACCGTATAGTAGATCTCTCCATGTTTTAAGGATGTGGATGCCGCATGTGTGTTAACCCATTAACGCCTGAATGTAACAAAATGGTCAAACATGCTTAAACAGCAAAATTTAAAATCCTTCAGAATTGTTAAAGCATGTGTGTCCATTTAAATGGACACTAGGCGTTAAAAGGTTAAATGTGAAATCGATTCATATCTGTGTATTTATGTCTGTGAAATAAACAAAAATATATTGTTTCAATTGTTGCCAGTTCATACATACAGAACGTTAAAATCAAATATTCGTGTTTCCCCCATCCTCTAAAACCTTAATGTAACTTCCAAATGAAAGTAGGATAGAGGTACAGTGTTGTAATTCTTAGAAGTTATTAGTTGTTTAACATCTATGCTGGCCTTTTTAATTGCATTTAAAACACAGCGTATAAGATATAAACCAATGTTCTTAGAAACGTCTTTTTAACTTTTAGCTGCACCATCTGGAAATCCGGAAATATGGTGGTCTAGTCTAAATGAATGTCCCTCTGAAGGTGGAATGGAGATGGGATTAATTGGAAAGAAATTTGCTGCAGGATTTAAAGTCAGATTCTTCTCTAAGGAAGATGATGGTATGTTGATTTAATCTGGATTAGGGACCGTCAACTAAATTCTTATCGTAATATGAACCATTTTCATCACAGAAGGAGTGTTTTTGTGCATACTAAGTATGCACAAAACACTCTTCTTTATAAAAATTGATACGAATTTCCATACGAATTTTGTGGACGGTCACTTACTTTATCCATAAGAAAGGTCACCTATTGTTTTATTACAGAGATTTCTGTTCTAGTAACTAAGTGGTTGTGCTCGCAAGAAAGACAGTTTTTATGAAGAAAAATAAATAAAATTGATATGATTTCTATTGCGAATTGAACTAGCCTCGTTTGCTTCCCTTTTTAAAATTTACGATGGATTCTTTCATAGTCTGACAACACAATCTTAAGGTTTTCGTCAATAAGATTTATTGGTTAACCGAGTGAGTGAGAATGCATAAGTCCTGATTTGTTTGTTTTGTAGGTTTGACTTGGGAAAGTTTTGCAGAAATAGATAGAGGGAAATCTAACTTGGTAAGTGCAAATTTGGTGAGTGGTAGTGAGGCGCCACCGTGGTGCCGAATAAGAAATCTTTCCATTTCACTTCTAGAGAACCCCAGAATATGCATTCCTGCACCGATAGTTTTTGCCAGACAACTGTTATAGACCCTTTTCTAGCCAAAGATTCCCACCCCGCCCCTTTTTACCCAATATTTGAAATTTTCACCACCTATATGAAGGAGAGGGTCGCCTTATGACTGGTCCCATGATGATGAAGTTGCATGATCTAGTTTTATTATCATGTGTTTTTTAATGAGAATCTCGTTGATATATGCACAAAGGCTTAAATGCTGAAAAGAAAAAGACTACATTGATTAAACAATTATTTTGAGCCAACTAATTTATTCAGAAATGTCTTTGTGCTTTCACAATGTGAGATTAAATTGAAACTGAATTTTGAGCTGGAACGGAACCTCCATGTGGTAGCCTTCCTAAGTAGACCGCTTTCGTTACACTTCGCTTGGTCTACCACCACTGATATAGTTTATGCGTTCGCTGTATTACTAGGACACCTTGTTTTTAAGGTCGTTTTTGTTTATGTCGCTTCGGATATTCTCGTTAGTAACTTCCAATGCGCGTGTGCAAGCTCAACAGCCAAGCTGTTGAGTCGTGAACGCAAAAGTCGACGAGTGATGATAGACCAGGCGGAGCTTCAGCGAAGCGGTCTATGAGGTAAGCTACCATGTGGTTGTAGAGGAAAGTATTTATTAGTTCTAATTTATCCTTTTCTTTTAGAATGCATGTGTGATCAAGGTACCACCATACAAAGACGTACAGATAACTGATAACATTATAGTGTATTTAGACATTCGTGCGGGTCCTGAGAAAGAACCTCGCAGTAGTGATCCTTTTCCGTTCACATATACTCCTTTTAAGCTAGCCAACAGTGGTTGTGAGAACTGTGCAAATATCAAAGGAGTACTACAAACAATTTTGGGAACTTTAAATATAAATGATGATACTTCTGTGACCAGCAAAGAAACCCAAATTACCCCCATTATTACCATTAGTAAAAACGTAGCAGTGAAACCTGTTGCTAACGTAGTTCCAAATGTGACAATTGGATCATCTGATCTAAGAACATTATTACAACAGACCAAAGGATCTGACCCTAATAGTTTGAATAGTATTGGCCCATCCGTTGGGAGCATGTTGTACAAGGTTGGGGGTCTTGCTAGTATTGTTCCTGTGAAATCAAATCTACCTTCATCAACACAACAAATGTTTACATCAACGCAGCAAATTTTATCAATAAATGCTAGCACTGCAAAGAAGCCAAGGATATCATCCACACTCACAGGAGCCGTTTTACCTTCTACTGCTGCTGCTACTCAACGAACTAATACTACACTCTACATATCAAACCTAAACCAAGTTGCTAGTAATTCTGGCCGATTTATATCCGTACTTCCAAAACCTGTGGTATCTATGAGTTCTCAACCGCTACCAACTCAAATGATTGAAACGAGGAATTACCGTGTTCTTCCAGTTGTGAATAATGTTATGGCATCTTCGCAAATTTCTTTGGTGGGCCTGAACCCTGACCACCCCACAATTCCAATTGTTTCAACAGTCCACCACCATCAAGTGTCTGTAACACCAGCATTCCTACCAATATCTTCAGTTGTGTCAAATAACATGGAAATCGATAAAGTTAAGGAAGAACAAACATCTCCAAATTTCCAATATGTTAAATCATTTAGTGAACAAACTGGTTTGTTACACAATTCTTCAAACCCAATTGTCTACAACTTAGGTGAGGTACCGAGAAATGGAAATACTACAACTACACCATCCGAACAGCCCCCAATTTTTCAGACCCAAGCAGCTGATCCACAAATTTCCTCGTCAAAAGTGTTAAACGAATCAATGCCAATAAACATTAGTCAAGAACTCCAAACCCTTAGAAATCATGTGGAGAGTCTTAAAAAACAAATTCAGTATGGTGCAATACGACAACAATTGAATTTTCAACCAATACATCAAATGCAGCCAGCTACTCATAACTCGAATCTACTCACTCAGACACAATATCATCAACAACAGTTAGGTACCGTTCAACAAGCACCTGTCCACGAAACACAACAACCATCTCTTCAACAGACAGCAGCTATTATGCAGCCAACATCCTCTCAGACAGCTCCGTTAATTCAAGCAAATACCATCTTTTCAGTCAATACTTCGCAACATCAAATCACAACCCCTACATATTCTTCAAATGCACCCACTTTACCTCAGTCGCATCTTATTAATCAACCTTTAGCAGCATCTTGCGTACCTACACAAGGGTATCCAACGGTCAGTGCATTAGCATCTTCAACCTCTTTTCAAATGGGTGGTCAGCAACAACCATATTCTGCTCAATCTAATGGTGTTAGTATGTATCAACAGGAAGTTCCAAATACACAACAGCCATCGTTTCAAACACCACCACCTACTCCTACTGTTCATCAAGCTAATCAACAATACTCGCCACAAAAGCACGTGGTACAATCCCCAAGTGCCTATCAACAATTACCTGTTACTTCCTCAATGTATCGGCTGCCTCTCCAAGCAGGTGAACAGTTTCAAGATCAAACTCAGTCGAGTATATATCAGTCGGTATCAAGTTCTTATCAACAACCTGTGGTCAGCATGTATCAACAACCTGAGACTCCTGTGTATCAAGCTCAGCAAACTATGACATCGCTATACCAACCACAACAGGAGATAGCTAAGCCAGTATACCAGCAGCAGGCAACCACTACCGTTTTCCAGCAGATTCATGCATCACAGCCGGTCACAGTTTATAAACAGCCAATTACAACTGTTTATCAGCCACCTCAACAACAAACAAGTGTTTTCCAGCAACCATCACAAATGTTTTCTGAAGAAACGCAGTCGAACCAACCTGCACAACTTTACAACTCTGAGTCCCAACAGGCCAACGCATTCAGCACTACAGCTAATCAACAGATGAGTGACGTTACTTCTCAGTTCTATCAATCCCCTGAACAAACCCAAAATCAACAGATTTTTTCGACTTTGGATTCTATTAACCAGTGGATCGATCGGAGACCTTCCATTAATGATGCTATTAAAACGAACAAAGTTGGCTACTCTGATAATGGTGAAGTCATAAAGCAGTTGTCTCAACCAACTAGTCCTATGGAAATTAAAGTTACTGATAATGATAACGACTTTCTAAAAACATTCCAGGAACTAAATAACACAAAACCATGTTACCCTACTAATTCCCAACCTTCTGATCAGTCGATGCAGCAGCACATGCCTTCAGTGGAATCAACATTAGCTGAACACAATGAAGTAAGCGTTGATTATTCGGATGCTTACAGAAAAATGAAAGAGAATGAGTCTAACAACACTTGGAATCAAGCCGCGTCATCGATTTATTCACAGTCAAATCACAATGAAGGTATGCAGTAACCAAGACCCACTTGTAACTCCAGAACAGACCGATAAAATTCGATCTAATTCAGTTTGTAATAGTAACGTTTCTTACAAAAGTTAGGGTTTATCCACCTTCTAATAGGATAATTGTTAATAGGGTTAAGGAATCCTAGTTTCAAAAGATTTCGTTTCTTGCATAAATGACTTGATAATTTCCTCCATCTGCCTGCTTCTAACTTGCAGTACTAAATACACACCTATAAAAGTATGTAGTAAAAAATTCTCTATAATTGTTTCTATTTGTTTCTTTTCTGTTTAGGTTGGTAAAGGCTATGGTGATAGTGATATTATGGTAACTTTTTCTACTCCAAATGTCTGCCAAGTCTACGAAATTATTACTAAGAGGGTGATGTAAGACCATATCATTGCACTTTGCAACAAAGAGTAGTTTCTTACGTTACTGCTTTAATAATCTCCATTGACTTTTAACGTAGAAAAAAACAGCTAAATAACTGTTGTTTTTTTGTTTGTTTTTTATTGATGTGTGTACTTGAATTACGAAAATTTTAACCTTTAAATGCCTGATGGTAAGAAAATGGTCATACACGCTTTAACAATCCTGAAGCAATTGCTGAAGTGTGTATGACCATTAAATAGCCACTGGGCATTAAATGGCTAATGACAACAGTAACAAATTGTTTATATGGTCAGACCTGATTGTTTCTGATCTTGATTACCGTAGTATGAAAAGGCAACATATTTTCGCGAGAAGAAATTTTCGCGTTTTTTAAATGGCTATATAGTTGCCGCGAAACTAAATATTATCTTAAAAACGCGAGAATTTATTCCACGAAACCTTTCCAAAATTGTCTATGCGCGACCATTTATTCCTGCGAAAATATGTTACCTCAAAGTAGCTAGAAAAAGCACTAAAATTTACTCAGTTTTCTAAGATTCTAATTAAATCCTGGAATAAGACTAGCCTACGTGCGCGTATAGCCATCTGTGCGCGTATAGCTTATAATTTTTTAATGACAGGTGTTAAGATATACACATATGCATAGTATTTGCATGTTCTAACCGTACGTTCAATAAACCCATCGCCAATTTAGTAAATTTTGATAAAACCCTTCAATGCAAAATTGTTTTCTAATTGCTTGCATTTTTTACAGCGACGGTTACTAATTGTCCAGCAGGTTCACACCTTTTATTTACATATGGGACTGTTCACAAAACTCGTATAGTAAATTGTACCATTTTCATCACAGGCTCTGTATGAAAATTGATACTATTTAAGAGACGAGGTTTGTGTCCCTAAGTCAGAAGTCTGCAACTACTACTGACCCTAGTATATATTTTTCTTTTAATACCTAATAACTTTTGCTTCACATGCTGACATTGTAGACATATCAAAAATTGAAACAGAAACTAATAAAGGGTTATATGGATTGCCGGAAGTTTATTTCGTCTCCAGGTGATTGATCCTGGAGTTTCCAGGGTTGCGTTGCCTGGTTTTATAGTAGGATCTTTTCGCCTACAAGATGTACTTTTTTATATTTTTAATTTTATTGGAAAAAAGAAAAATACTTTTTAACATAGGTCCACAAAATTCGTATCATAAATTAATTCATTTTAAAAATGTTAGGAATTTCAATACGAATTTTGTAGATGTTTTCGTGGCATGTACCCTCTCAACTATTGTTCCTTTGTGGAAACCTTTTTGTGCCGTTCAATAGCATTTCCTTTTATTTTATATGTTATGTCTCTTCAATATTTAACCATATGGTTTACCCTTAAATACACAGTGTTAGATAATGGTCGCATACGCTTTAACAACCCTGTGGTATTCGCTGCGATATTGTTAAAGCATCTGTGATCGTTTTGCAAACATGTGCATTGTATCAAAGCATTTCCATCGAAATTTTCATTATTCCATTAGGGTACCTCTCTACAAAACTCATATCTCACATCGTTCTATTTTCATCGCAGAAGAAGTGTCTTTGTGCATGTTAAGTACTTCTTCTGAATGATCTTTGATACGACTTTCCATGCCAATTTTGTGGACGACCGGTTGCTAAGGTGTTGGGAATCATCTTAAATGTTTGTTTCGTGAATCATTATGTTGTTTTTATTTCACAAGAAAGTATAAGTCTGCCATTACGGATTTTATTTTTTCAAGACCGTTTATTCAGTAAAAACGATGCTAATATTTGAATCCAGCGTACAAAAACGAGTCGATTGTCAAAATCTCAAATCTAAAGCTCTTGAAAAGCAAATTAAAAATCAAAAATATACCCTTAGTTTGGCCGTACAAATGTTTAGAGGGGTAAACATTACTTTATTTCTGGCAAAGCTCCTAACTTAGATTTTTCAAGTTTTGTCCATTTTTCAACCAAAAATACCAATACCAACCGAACCATTTTTGATAAAAAATGCAATGCTCTAAAATCCATAATGGCGAATATACACGTGAGATAACTGTATTGTAGTACGTCTTTTTTATAAGAAAATTGTATAACAAGCAAATTTGTTTTACTCGTAAGCAAGAAGGTGGGCAAAATAGTAAATTGGGGATTAATACCTGAGGGTATCAAAATGGTCACAAGCACTTAAACAATCCTGAAGCAAAATGCTTTAGGATTACTTAAGTGTGTACGACCATTTGATGGACACCAGGGGCCAGTTGTTTTAAACGGTATTAAACTCTGATTTGCTTAATCCAGTATTAAATCCGACTTTAACCAATCAGAAATTAATACCAGATTTCGTTAATCCGTATTTAATCCAGTTTCAAACTACTGGGCCCAGGCCCAAAGGGTTAAATACAGAACGAATTTGTCTCAGTACTATACGAGTATAATTTAGATGCTTGAAATATTCTTAAGATCTCCACCCAATCTCGTCCCCAGGACCTTTTGCTTTTTTTTACGTTCTTTGATAAAAAAAAAGCGAAGAGCGCTGGGGACGAGGTTAATCTCCACCCTTGGTATTTGAGAGCTAAATTAGTAATTTTTACTTTTTATATTTAAAATGAAATATGTTTTGTTTTTTACTAGAAAACAGAAGTCTAGAGCACCTGATATGGAGAGTGTTTGATGGCTGCTGTTATTCTTTTCTTTCACAGTGCCTTGATGTTTTGGGGTTTGGTGTAGTGCTATGGATGACTCTGTGTTGTCTCGGAAATTTGATTTAAAATGTTTTCATTTATATATCTGAGTCAAGTTGTTCGAAACTGGATTACAGATGGATTAGCTGAATCTGGTATTAAATCTTACTTTAACCAATCAGTACTGATTGGAAATCAATTCTGATAGGTTAAAGTGGGATTTAATGCTGGATTAAGCCAATCCGGGTTCAATCGACGTTCAATTGAGTTGTTAATGATTAGGACCACATGCATACACGATTTCTAAAAAAGTGCTCTTACGCTGTATTAGAAAGTTAACAGTTTTATTTTTGCTGTTGGTCATAAATGTGCCAAACCTATTATAATTATTATTATTATGATTACTTATTTTAGCCTCGGAAAAAGTGTCTTAGCGAATTCCTCGTGTACTCAAAGCGCTTCTTCTGAGGTAATACTACGAATTTTATAGAAAGAAGAAAGATAAAAAATTTCCAGAACGTTGTCTCTTTTTCTACTTTTTTTTCTACTCCCTACCTACAAAGTCATAAAGTTTTTGGACTAGAGTTTTCACATGTTTCGTGTTTGACTACTCTCCCGTGCCTAATTGTAAGGGGGGGTAATAGCAAGGGGAGTTGGTGCTACTTCTAAAAACCAATAAAAGCGAGGGCGTAATAAACAGGTGGGGTGGTGGAAAGGAAAATTACCCTTAAAAGGGAGGTGAACAATAAAAGGTGGGTATAATATGTGCATACAGCTAAAAAAAACTCTTAATTTATGGTCCAGCATATATGCATATATGCTAAAAATATGTTAAAAGTCGTGTAGGAAGGAAATGCGTAATGTGTAACTATTTTGGGGCAATATGCTTTAATTAAATTTTGCATGTAGAATAAAGGAGGGGGGGGGTTGTAGTCTGATGAAAATTCCTTATTAGGGAGGGGTCTTAATAAAGTGGAATGGGTGGTTGAAACTTTCCAAAAACGGAATCTCCCTTATAATTAGGCACGGGAGAGTAACTCTTACTCTTCTCGATTTAGAACAGGGAGCCCTGGAAACGAGGTTAATGGTTTTAATTCTGGATTAATCGTTCTCTCTACAAACCAACCTTGACATGCAAGATCGATCGCAGCACCTTTTGCCCCTCACAGAAAAGAACGAAAAAGTCGTCTCGCCGTCGAAAATCGTCGGAAAGAGATAAAGGGATCTGGGGACGAGGATGCACGACAACTTCACATGGCCTGCGCCAAATAAGACTAATCAAATTTTTATTTCCGAAGTTATAAGAAGGCTAGCTATTATGCGGATAAGATGAAACAAAATTCTGTAAGCCCTGCTCCCCTGTATCAATGTTGTGTTTTTATTGGCTTGTGGATGTTGGCATCTACTCGAGCATTGCAACCAATCACTCCAACATTGATACAGGGGGAGGGAGGGTCTGGGTACAAGACACTTTTTGTTTCATTCTTTCTGTCCAGGATTGTAGTTGAACAAACGATTGCGGAATTTCATCGCATCCCGCAAATTCATAAGGATTCTGCAAATCTGCAAAAATTTGTCTCGCAATTAATAAGTTTTGGATTATTTTTCTTTGTTTTGGAAATTTAAGTATGCTTGTGCAAATACGCTGCAAACCTTACAACCTCGATCCATAAAAGAAGCCATGGGATCGAGGTTGGCAAAACGAATAACATGGTAGGTAACAATTAACGGAATTTATTTTCGCGATTTATGTCTTTAAAGTCAAAATCTCAACCTCGTTCCCAGCGCCTCTTGTCGACTCACAGCAGGAGCTTCGGCTCTGAGTAGCGACACGAGTCGCTGGGAGCGAGGTTGGCAAAAGTCAGGTTAAAAAGGGGAGAAAAAAGAAATAGAGGAATTAATGAGTACTTATGCGAAAACAAATTCCTCTAAAATAATCTACCGCCAAGACAACCCCAGGAGTTCGGAGTTTCCGTCGTTCGTAGATAAGCTTTGAGGCATCGGTAGAATATAAAAGCACTGAAAACGTGGCATAAGACCTCGGTCAGATTGCAAGCGTGAGTGCGGAAAACTTTAACCTTCTTTTCTTTATTTTCGTGTAACTCAAACTTTGATGTAGAATACAACTATCATATCACTTGGAGAAGAATGGCAGAAACATTGGAGCTGCTTTTAGGACGTTTAGTTAATTTTTGGAAGGAGAGATATAGCAGTCGTATGGGAACGCGTATATTGAACGTTACGGTCAAGGTTTTCCCCTCAACTGAAAGTAGCGGACAAACCGCACTCCATTTTGGCTGAAGGAGACGGGTGAGGGTTTTGTAGCCCAGGTTGTATTCGTTTGAATTCGAGAGATACGTAGTTACGACTGCTACAGACCGCGTTCCGCTCGTGATCATTAGACCAACGAAATACCAATTTCTCCGAAATCTGTAGTATTAATTGTGTTGTACCCCGGGTTGTACATAAGGAGAGGAACCTTAAAGAATATGTGAATGTTCAACATGCCCGTTTTAGAAAAGACCTCCTTACGGTTTAGAGCTAAAGCATTTGGGACAAGGTAGAGGAAGGGACCTAAGGTTGCAAACTGTTTTTCTTGTGAGAAAATGGATTAAAAAAAACGAAAGGCGCTCGGGACGAGGTTGTGCAACATTCTCATAATGTAAGTTCTTTTCGGTTCCTCCGCTTACATGAAAATAAAGAAAAATAAGGTTAGAGTTTTCCGCACTCACGCTTGTAATCTGACCGACGTTTGCGTTGCTTTTATATTCCTTCTCAAGCTTCAAAGCAAATGGGACATAGAATGCGGAATGCAAAAAGAAAAACTACATTTCCGCTTATCTACAAACGACGGAAACTCCGAAACAGTGTAGAAACAGATAGCTTTTAAGTCGAATAAATCAACCAGTAATTAAGGGTTGCGGAGCGTAAGCCAGTGTCTGTGTTTGCAAGCAAAATGATTTTATGAGCCTCTCGATCGTTACAAGGGTGTCGAGGTCGTGGGTTTTGGGTTTAGGTCTTGGGGCTTGATGGTGGGGGTTTAGGTCGGGGCTTGAATGTTCTACATGTTAAAAAAGTTTAAAAAATTAAAAAGAAACAAAAACAAGTTCTACATGTTCTGGAACATTCTAAGAGACTAAATAAGCTTGGACGCGCTGAAAACAGTGGTGTCACGTGAACGGCCACATCAGGCGCAAATTAAAATTTTATATCGCTAGTAAAGGAGAAACCTCGTTAAGATAAGATAAGATAAGATAAGATAACTTTATTTAACGTTGGTTAAAGAAGTAGTTACAATGCAACTAATAAAGA
>JAUCNQ010074782.1:0-12489 GCA_032352715.1 Bougainvillia muscus | reverse complement strand
TTGGTTAAATTTTTCCGTCGGAAAAATTTAACCAATCACAGAAGCCATGACAGTTCATTTCGCCCGCAACGATTTCCATGTAAACGTGTCCTTAGTCACAGCAGTAAAATAGAGACTCGAAGTCATTAATATTTTAATTTTATGTATGGCGATGGTCTCTTAAAACCCATCACCAATCATAACGATATTAAGAATTAAGACTTCTAGCTCTCCATCATGATGCTCTGACTAGGGCTGGATCCGCCTCTGAAAAAATAAACTGTGTATGATTACCATCCTTAGGGAAAAAGCAGATACTAGAACGTGAAACGTACAGTGAGTCTCAGATCATGATAATGAGCAGGATAGACTGATCAAAATGCATTTTATCTACAAAGCAAAAAGGCATATCAGAGGCGGTTTCAGAACATGCTTTTATCTGGTCACATCACTGAAATGGAGATTCAGAGCATGCTCAAAGTGATTAATGGTGATGGTCTTCATACAGAAGGCTATTAAGAATTAAAACTTTTAGAACTCTCTCTCGTGTTGCTCTGACTAGGGCTGGATCCGCCACTGAATGATCCTATATAATTGAAATCCGATAATCCGATTTTTCATGATATGCATTTATTTATTTATAGATCTGCCATTACAATATTTCCACATCGTTCTGCAACTATGAAAGATTTTCGTGTCTGGAATACACAACTGATACAATATGCTGGTTATAGACAAGGAGATGGAACAGTAATTGGTGATCCGTTCAATATTGAATTCACAGAGGTAATTTGAAGATCAGTGAAGAAGTTAGATTTAGAGCATCAAGATGGAGAGTACAGAGGCGGATTCAGAACATGTTTTTACCTAGTCACAGCAATGACATTAAGATTCAAAACATGCTCAAAGTCATTAATTCTAATAGCTTTCTGCATGATGATGGTCTCTCATTGCTACAACGTTGTTTTAGCGTTGTGTGCCAGCTGGGTTTGTTCTGCTTTGATTGGGTTAAAACATGCTCTGTATCCGCCTATGACGTTCGGATTAATTGGGTAACCTGGTTGAGTTTACATGATTCCTAAGAATGCATGGAAGAGTAATATTATCTAATTGAGTAACCGTTCACAAAATTCGTATCGCAAATCGTACCATTTTCATCAAAGAAGCAGTGTCTTTGTACACTCCCTCTGTATGATAATTGATTGACTGTCCTTAACCAGCGGTTATCTGTCAGAAAACACAATTATTTTCTATAATAATTGACTGTAATACACATATCGTACATGTTCGTCCGCCATTATGGATTTTTTTAAGATTGAATTTTCAGTCAAATTGATGCTCGTATTTAGATCCAGCGGTAAAAAATGAGTCGCTGGTCAAAATCTCAAATCTAGAATTTCACTTGAAAAAAAAGTTATTGCAAATTAAAAATCGAAAATTTATCAAGAGTTTTAAGAAATGTTTACAGGGGTAAAATTCAAATCATAATTAGGTTTTATTATTAATTTGCTATAACTTTTTTTCACTGCATGAAAAGTTATGTTGTCCTTTAACGATTTTATCAACCAACCTGTTGAAATCTGGAGTTTTACTCCAGATTTCAGCAGGTTGGTTGATAAAATCATTAACGTAAAACATAATTTTTTATGCAGTGATTTCTGGCAAAGCTCCTAACTTAGAATTTTCAGTTCTTGTTCATTTTTCAACCAGGATTCAAAATATCAAAACCATTTTGAAAATCAAATATCATAATGGCAGACATACATGACGAATAGGTGCATTTGACTGTTATTATAGTCAAAGAAAGAATAACCTGTAAACTAAAATGCGACTAGCAGAGTCGGATCTAGAAGCTTGAAAATAGTAGGCAAGTGCCGGCGAAGAAGTGTAAAATCATTAAAATTTCTTTGATATCTTGATTTGCGATAAAAAAACAGTGGTGGACAGAGACGGACTCAGAATTTGCTTTTACTTAGTCACAGCAGTAGAATGGAGACTCAAATGCATTAATTTTATTAAGAATTAAAACATTTAGTTCTTTATCGTTTCGCTCTGACTGGAGCTGGTTCCGCCACTGAAATGGAGACTAAGGCGTATTCAGTTTTATTAGTTTAACAAATGGTCGTTAGCCTTTTGTTCTCCATTTTATTCGTTCCACTAGGTAAAAGAGTAATTTTCTTGATATCCGCCTATAAAAAATGATTTAACAAACTTTTTAGATTTGTCAAAAACTTGGTTGGGTTGGTGAAGGCACACAATTTGATGTTTTACCAGTTATTTTGCAAGCAAATGGAGAAATACCAGAGTTGTTTAACTTACCTAAAGAATATGTGCTTGAAGTTGATATAACGCATCCAGAGTAAGTTAGAAACAACTAAAATCTTTGAATTTTCATTCAGAAGAAATGTCTTTGTGCATACTTACTTCAGTGGTAAATCAAGCCCTAGTCAATGCAACACGAGGAAGAGCTAAACGTTTTAACTCTTAATAGCCTTCTGTATGACGATGGGTCTAAGAGACCCATCTTCATACAGAAAGCTATTAGAATTAATCACTTTGAGCATGTTTTGAATCTCCATTTCAGTGCTGTGACTAGGTAAAACCGTTTCCTGAGCCCTCCTTCAGTACTTGGTATGCATAAAGACACTTCTTACGTGATGAAAATGACATGATTTCCACTGTAATATTCATCCTAGCAAACGTGATTTTAAACATAACTTCTTAACCACGTTCCGTATAACGTCGCACTTTTAATTTTGTGTTTATCCAAATGGGAATAATTGTACACATAATTTAACATAAATTGTATTTTTCTCATTTTCCAGGCATCAGGAATTTGAAAGTCTTGGTTTAAAATGGTTTGGTGTACCAGCAGTATCGTCAATGATACTGGACTGTGGAGGATTAGAATTTACAGCGGCTCCGTTTAATGGATGGTATGTTAAACAATGATTCACAGTCGTTACATACGACTATTTGACAATTTTATACCAACTTCGAACTCAGCGCCGTTTTACTCTTTTTGATTTTATAAGACGACGAGATCAAAAAAGATAAACGGCCCTGGGTTTGAGTTTGAATTTTATTTGACAAGATTGTATGTAATCGGAATCTTATGATCGCAATTATTTTAATTTATTTTGTAACACAGTTGCGGGCTCAGAACAGGCTTTTACCTAATCACAGCAATGAAATGGAGATTCAAGTCATACTCAAAGTCATTAATTCTAATAGTTTTCTGTATGATAATGGGTCTCTTAGACGCATTTTGATACAGAAGGCTATTAAGAATTAAAACTCTTAGCTCTTCCCGTGTTGCTCTGACTAGGGCTGGATCCGCCACTGTAACGATATATATATAACCGACCTCGTTCCCAGGGAAATTTATCTCTTTTTGATTTGCGATACGGCAAGAGGTTGATATATAACGGTTTTGATTTATTTTTTCTTAACATCCTTAATAAATTCAGTACAACGACACATATTCACTATTAAAAGCATCACGGTGGAGTAGTAGATGTTTTAAATCTTAATAGCTCAATGGATGGTGATGGGTCTTTATAGACCATCGCCATACATTACGCTATTAAAAATTAATGACTAGTCTCCATTTCAGTTGTGACTGTTCTGAATGCGCCTATGCGTAAGAAAATGTCATACAATCTTAGATTGACGACCATTGTTCCATTTGACGCTGTGTTTTATTAAACTACCTTATCTACTTTCAATCAAATAAAACCCATATACTTCTCTGTCATTATCTGCTGTTTAAGACTGATTTTTCAGTTAAAATCGGTGAACTTAGAGTTACTTTTCTCGAGTTATTTTTACACAACCTAAAAAAATAACTCTAAAATTTTCGAGTTATATAACTCGATGATTATTCGCAAATTAAAATGTTCCAGTAATACAACTAGAGAATTTTTATGAAATTAAAAGTTATTAATTCTAATAGCTTTGTGTATGATGATGGTCTCTTAAGACCCACCATCATACAGAAAGCTATTAAGAATTAAAACTTTTAGCTCTTACTCGTGTTGTTCTGACTAGGGCTGGATCCGCCACTGGGTTGACCAATTGGATAACTTTTCACGCAATGCAATGTTCTGTTCTTAGGTACATGGCAACGGAAATAGGAGCAAGAAACTTTAGTGATGGCAACAGATATAATTTGTTAAAGGTAAAATGGATTGTCTAAAATAATAAACCATAGCGTTCTAATGGCTACACAATAATCTGCTGGCACGTGACCAAAATTGACGTCTTAAGCACGTTTTTACAATGCAGTAACGTTACTAGGACACCCTCCAGAAGTCTTGTTTTACTCGGTTATATTAAGACTGTGACACTTGGCACAAACATTAACTATCATAAGATAAAACATGCGAAATATATTTTTTACAATGACGTCATCACATTCGTATGGAAATTCGTATCAATTTTCATTTAGAAGAAGTATTTTGTGCATACTTCTACTTGTGCATGTTATGAAAATGACACGATTTGCTACATCATGTGGACGGACTCTTTAATCATCTTTAATTTAAAGTTAAGTTACCAAATTCTAGAAAGGGATCTGATTAGCATATCATCCATATTAGTAAATTGAACTCTGAAACTCTGAATAATCTTTCATTTTTTAGCCGGTTGCAAAATTGATGAATTTAGATACAACAACAAACATGTCAATGTGGAAAGATAGAGCTGTGGTCGCACTTACTCAAGCTGTCTTACATAGTTTTAACGTAAATATATATTTTTTTCAGTAGGAGATTAATGTTTTGTTGCCCTTTAATGTCTTGTAAAATGGTTGCGAATATATCAGCAATCCTGAAGCAACTGATGCAGGATCATTATAGCTTGTGTGACCATTGGAGAAATGTATTACAGGGCAAACAGTTTCTAAGGTATCGCATAGTTATCAGGTGTTCAAGGTTAATTTATTCAAGGCAAGTTACGCAGAGTTGGATTCAGAAAACGCTTTTACCTTGTCATAGTAATAAAACCAGAGGCGTACTCAGAACATGCTTTTACTTAGTCACAGCAGTAAGAAGGATACTCGAAGTCATTAATTTTAATTCCTTTATGTATGACAATGGGTCTCTAAAAGACCCATTGTCATACATAAAGTTATTAAGAATTAAAGGTAGCTGTTCTCCATTGTTATGATCTGACTAGGCCTGGATCAGCCACTGAAAATAGGGTTAAAGAGCGAGTATTACCAAATAAACTATATATTTTAGCAAGCAGGAGTTACAATCACAGATCATCATGCTGCTTCACAAAGTTTTATGAAACATTATAAAGATGAGGTATTATGTTTGCATTCTGTATAATTCGGTAACGTTGTTATAGCATCAACCTCGTCCCCAGAGCTATTTAGCTCATTTTGCATTTTTAAATCAAAAACCCTCGGGATCAAAGGTAGATATTACATTATTAGGAGTCGTTTACATGGAAAATCGTTGCGGGCGAAATGAACTGTCATGGCTTCTGTGATTGGTTAAATCACAGAAAAAGTGTTTTTGTGCATATGCTAAGTATGCACAAAGACATTTCTTCTGTATGAAAATTTCGGACAGACTCTTTAGGAAAATTACTACAAAATCATATAAAGGAAATTGTATTACAGTTGAATCCCGAAGTGGAAGTGGAACAAACGCTAAGTGAAGCCATTTTTACCGGTCCTTCGGTGTTCATTGGCCTCCCTTGCTATTTCGGATAAGTGGAACATTCGCTAACTGGAACCATTTTTGCCGGTCCCCTCAGGGTTTCACTTATCGGGATTCCACTGTATATCAATTTCATATGCGAAATTTTATCTAATTAGTACAACTCTAGATTTCGGCTAAAATTGTTGAAGATAACTTACCATATTTCTTCTCCCATAGTTCAAACTTCGTGGAGGTTGTCCTGCAGATTGGGTTTGGATTGTTCCACCACTATCTGGTTCAGTAACTGGAGTATTTCATCAGGTAAGTCATATATATGTTGGCCGTGTCCTCGCTTTTGGTTTAAGCTACCCGTAAGGAACGTTAAAAAAACACAAGAGTTCAGTTATATTTCGCTTAATAGCTTCTTCTAGACTGTTAGTTAAATATACACAATTAGTTAAAAATAATTAATGACATTTGAAAATTTTATTTATCTATAGGAGATGGTCAACTACAAATTACGGCCATCTTACGAATATCAACCTGCCGCGTGGAAATATCTACCAATGACAAAAGATTTACCCACAAGTTCGAGAAAAAGGACCTTCAAAAATGTAGCAAAGTAAGTTCAAATAAATGTTAGTTCCAATTAATATCTTCTGTGTACAACTAGAATAGTAATCCGTTTCCCCATCAGAACAGTTTTAACGACATCATATAATGCACTGCATGAAAATCGGGATAATCTATTCCGGATTACATATGATTATTTGACATTTAGAGAAAATCTGTTTAAGATTTTTCTCTAAATATCAAATAATCACATGCAGATTTTCTCTAAACGTCAAATAATCATATATAATCCGAAACGGATTATCCGAATTTTCATGTAATGATGTCAATTATCTTTTATATTACATACGGGGAGTTTAGACGACCCCACATGTTACATAAAAAATAATAGAAGTCACGTTGTGCCGCCACTAAACGTCACAATGAACAGTAAATGTCACAAACGCCAGTAAATGTCACAAATTCATCAGTATATGTCGCAACAGTAAATGTTGCAGCAGTAAATGTCGCAACAGTAAATGTTGCAAGAAACTGAAAAATTAACCGTAAATGTCGCTTCGTCAACTGTATATCAATTTTTATTCAAAAGAAGTGTCTTTGTGCATACTTTGTATCTATCTTTATTTCAGAGCTGTTAAATTCACAACAAAATTTATGAGTGCTGCATTATCAAAACGTAAAAAGGTCACAATACTATATGCAACTGAAACTGGTAGTTCAGAATCTTATGCAAAAATGTTAAATGAGTTATTTTTACACGCATTTGATTCGAAAGTTTTTTGTATGAGTGAATATGATTTTTGTAATATCCATAATGAGCAATGTATATTAATTGTTGCAAGTACATTTGGAAATGGAGAAGCACCAGATAAAGGACAGTTATTTGAAGATAAAATGAAAAAATTGTGTGATATTAATGGCAGGTTAGTTAGTTCCAAACAATTCGTAACAATTCCAAACAAATCTACCAACTTGCATGGCCAAACCCATCCGATATTTTTTTATATATTGTGAAATAAATACCTAACCTAAAGGCAGCATTTTATTTTCTACCTTAAGTTCATTAAGTTTCGCGAAGTTCGCGAATTTTGCCTCAATTTGCGAAATTTTATGTTCGCGAAAATTTTGGAAAAGACCGATTCGCGAAAATTACTGTTCGCGAATGCAGCAGCTAATGTTAAACAAAAACAAATGTTTTTTATTAATTTATTGTATTATGATAGTTAAAGAAGCTCAGTGGCGGATCCAGAACTTGATAATAGTAGACAAGTGCCTACGAAGAAGTGTAAAACATTTAAAATTTCAAAGAAATTTTAATTGTTTTACACTTCTTCGTAGGTGTTTGCCTACTCCTGGATCCGACCCTGAAGCTATACAATAGGCACCAAATAACTCAACTATACCCTTCTCATGTGCAATAAAACATTTAACCGAGTACTTCAACCTCGATCCTAGGCCATTAAATTTCGTTGCCATCCACAGTTTCAGAAAGAGGCAAAACGCCCTGAGATTGAAGTTGCGAGTAATTGATTGGTCAAGAATTGAAATAATATAATCCTTCAGAAATGTTAGTGTATCCCTTAGCAACTTTTGAATACCATAAATTTAACAGCTCCGGGAAATGCATCGCCCACAAGTGGCGAGCTAGCAAACTAGATGAAGCCTGATAACGGCGCAACGCGTCATTGGATTGAATTGTGACTAATGTCTTCTTAGGAACTGTCTCAAACTCCACTTTATAAATTGTTTCATTTTCATCTCAGAAATGAATGGAAATTGACTAGAATTGAAACGAATTTGTAAAGAGGATTTATTATGGAAACGAATGCTCACTGGCGTTCAGAGCCGGACTAAGAACATGCTTTTACTTAGTCGCAGGAATAAAATGGAGACTCAAACTCGTTAATTTTTAATTGCCTTTGTATGATGATCTCTAAAGAACCATCATCATACAAAAAACTATTAAGAATTAAAACGTGTAGTTCTTCATCGCGTGGCTCTGACCAGGGCTAGATCCACCACTGACGTACGAGTTGCAAATGCGTAAAATATGCTCCTTGTGAAATAAGAAATATTTATTCTTTACTTTTTATACTTTTAGTAATAACGGAAGTTTACGATCAAGTTTGAATGAGTCACGTGATATCTTAGCAAATTTGAGGTAAACACTTTACTTGTATTTTTATTTAGATCTGTTGGTTACACACTCGTCTAAAAGCGACATGTTCAAAGTGTGAAATACAAACCAACTCCTGAGTATGACGTTTGTATAACGTCATTATTTCGACGATATCTATCCTATATCTATATTTATAATTAACCAGTTTTAGGACACGTTTACATGGAAAATCGTTGCGGGCGAAATGAGCAGTCATGGCTTCTGTGATTGATTAAATTGTTCCGACGGAAAAAATTTAACCAACCACAGAAGCCATGACAGTTCATTTCGCCTATATAAAGTCTTCGTGTAAACGTGTTCTTAGTCTCCATCTTGGTGCTTTGGCTAGATCAAATATGCCACTGAATGTTAAATTTCATTTCAGGTATTCAGTTTTTGCATTGGGTTCAAGAGCTTATCCAAATTTTTGCGCTTTCGGTAAATTGCTGAATCAACAAATTAATAGCCTTGGCGGAGAGCAGATCTTTCCGATAGGAGAAGGTGATGAACTGAATGGTCAGGAGATGAGTTTTAAAAAGTGGGCACTTGGTGTATTCAAGGTAAAAATAGCCAATTCGAAACAAGAACAAATCTTTCTGAATAAAAGTTGCTAAGAATCTCTTCATATAAATTTTGGAGTAAATTAAAATATTGAGCCAGCTATGAACATCTTTGCAAATCGTAAGTGGCGGATTAAGCCCTAGTCAGAGCAACACAATGAAGAACTAAACGTTTTAATTCTTAATAGCTTTTTGTATGATGATGGGACTTTAGAGATCTGTCATCATACAAAACCAATGCTGTGACTATAAGTAAAAGCATGTTCGTGATGCTCTGACTATGGCTGGATCCATCACTGCATCTAGGAATATTTTCGCGTTTTTGTACGCGGTATTTCCACTATCCCAGATGGCTGGAAACAAAGTTTCTTTTCGTATTCCGGACTACAATCAGGTTAGCAAGTTATGTATTGCGCATGCTCAGGTTATGAGTTCATCGTTGTTTTGCCAGACCAGCCAGGCGGAAATACCAATTTCTCCATTATATTGTTGTTTTGTTTACCCCGTGTAAGGATTGCTAGGAGGATGTGAAAAGAGATTCAATTCGAAACTGTTTCTCTTAAAAAGTTCCCAAGAAGGAAGTAATAACTTATCTACTCAAGCAAAAAAAACAACCGATCATTCCTGGATAATTCCGTTGTGCTACCGTTTTGAGAAATTTCTGTGCTTAAACATTATAGACTGCATGTGATGTCTTCTGTGTTTCTAATGTTCAATTGAGCCAATCATCGCAACATATTTTCAAACAGTCTACTGCATGGGAAGATGGTAGTCTACAGATTGAAACTGTGACCGATGATAAAGTAACAAAGGACATCTATCAAGGTAATATACCAACTGAGCATAGGCGGATCCGGAACACGCTTTCACTTAGTCAAAGCGATATAATGGAGAACAAAAGCCATTACTTTTTAATAGTTCAACAAATGATCGTAAGCCTTTGAAAGGCTAACGACCATTGGTTAACTATTAAAACTGAACTAGTTTTTTCTCCATCGTGGTGCTCTGACTAGGTCTGAATCCACAATTTTTATTCTGTAAAATACTGACATTGATCTTATTTCTATTTGTATATACCCCGGGGTTAAGAAGACAGTGGTTTTTTTCTTTTCAAATACGCAACGGATTAACACTTTGGCAAATTTAGAAATTATTACTTATTTATAGATTAAACTTAGTCAAAGAGTTACTAAAAGCAACTTTAGTTTATAACTAATTTGGATCTATGCACAGAACGCGTAAAAGTAATTCTTTCTATTTCTTTTTTCTTTTTAGCTTTATCTCAGGGACACAACAGAACAGTTTCAGTCGCAAATGTAATTTCTGTTGAAAATTTACAACATCCAGATTCGGGGTAAGTTCCTATCAGAGAGCTTTTAGTATCGCACATCGTAACAAAAATTCATTGCAGAAGAAGTGTCTTTGTGTATACTAAGTATGTAACAGAGACACTGTTACTGAATGAAAATATGTACGAATTTCCATAAAAAATTATCTGTATGCTGTATGCTGTATCTGTATCTGTACACTACACATGTATCTGTACACTACACATGTGGTTATCTTGAGTTTTCCAACGTCTTTCCGTTATTTTTCTTGGAAATAATTCTTCTAATTCTGAATACGATAATTAAAGGAGAACAGAAATATTTACTTCAAACCCTGCATTAAAATCGTGATAATCCGTTTCAGATTATATATGATTATTTGACTTTTAGAGAAAGTCTGCATAGGATTATTTGACATTTAGAGAAAATTTTCTCTAAATTTCAAATAATTATATGTAATCGGAAACAGATTATCCCGATTTTCATGCAGAGATAATAGTTAAATAAAATAACGGTTTATCTCAAAATTTCCCTTCAACTCGCTTCACAAATCGCTTCTTTTTCATCTCAGATGAAGTGTTATTGTGCGTACAAAGTATGCACAATAACACTTCATTGGAGATAAAAATTGATAAGAATGAATCGAATTTATAAAGCGAATTTTTGAGACGGTGTCTAAATAAATTCATTATTTACTGCTTTATTTCGTCTGATCATTAATCTCTGACAAAACTTCTTAATCTAACCATGCATCGTATTATTTTATTATTTTTTAAAAGTGTCCGGAGAGCGAGTATGCGGCGGCGAAAGTGAATTAAGGCACCGGGTTAACTCAGGTCGAGAAGAAACTATAAAAAATTAAATAGAATATTTCTTTTCATTTTAGACGTGTGACAAATTTGATTCGTTTTGACATCAAAAATACTGATCTGTCATATAAACCGGGTGACCATATGTGTATATATCCTTCAAATAGTCAAAATTTAGTCGAACAGTTACTCAAACGAGTTGGTACTAGCCTTCATATCGATTGTAATATCACAGTTCGCAAGAAATCAGGTGGTAAGTTCTACATTAAAGTAAAGATTTGACATGTGTTGCTATTTTTAACGTCAAAGTTTTTTAATATTAGAAGTTTTTAATGCTGAATTGACACTACGTATACTCTACCATTCAAACACGTGATAGCGATATGGCATCATTAGGATCTCTATGACGCCCAACCACAGTATTATCTGCAATCTCATACCTAGCGCCGACGACGTCTTAAAAATCGAAAAGAGATAAATGACACTGGGTACGAGGTTGAATTATCTGCTAGGACCGCAGCCGTAGAGAAAATTACTAAACATCTTCCTCGTACTACTTGAAAATTTGTGTTATACCAAAGATGTACATATTTGGTTATACATTAATAATTTTCTCAACCACAAGTCCATCTTCGTCTCAGAAAGTATGCATACAAAGATACTTCTTTTTATTGGCAATTGGTAGGAATGAAGCGAATTTATGAATTTTTGAGACGAATCAAGAAGTAAAATTTTGAGACGATTCCTGAAACAGATTGACCAGCGTTTAGTATCAATTGAAACTTGCATTAAAGTTTTGCATTAATGGATGTTCGATTTTTGTGCAGTGTCTGTTCCTTCATTTTTCACAAACATATGTCCACATGTGATGTCGTGACTTTGTTACGACTTTTCATCCAGTTTAGGATTATATTAAGTGCTCTATATATCGGCCTCTGTAATTTATTTATAATTTTCTTCTTATGCATATAGGTGCATTCAGAGAACGCTTTTGAGAAGCAATAAAATGGAGAACAAAATTCATTAATTTTTAATAGTCTATCAAATTGACGTTAGCCTTTTTTAACAATAAACAATTATTTGTTAATTAATAAAATAGTATTAGTTTTAATCTCCATCTTGGTGTTTTTACTAGATATAGGTATAAATCCAATACTGTTATGTTTATAGGATCTAAACTGATGCCCGTAAAGAATATTCCACAACCAACTACATTACGTGAACTGTTCACCCACTTTATTGATATCACTACCCCACCTGCACCTCATGTGTTGTCCCTTCTCGCACAACTTTGTAAAGAAAGCGATCAGAAGAAACGAATAACACAATTAGCAACTGTAAGTAACAATGTTCGGAAGCAGCCATCTGTACGTGTTCTTCAAATTATGTGTTCGGTAAATATTTGAAAAATTCCTGCAGAAGTGTCCT
>JAUCNQ010074671.1:0-12489 GCA_032352715.1 Bougainvillia muscus | reverse complement strand
TTTTCACAAACACAAAAAAGTTTTATAAATTTCGTAAGAACTTATATAATATTTACTAAATAAAATAGCCCTATATAATACAAGCTTGCATTTTTTGCTGTATTAAGTAACTTCTGAATGAGCGCCCCGTTCAAAAAGGGGTGCCCCTATAGTAAGTACGGATGTGGAAAAAAAAACATACGTTGGGAATCACACAGAAGCAGTTGTTGGGGACTAATCATAACAGGAAGGAAGAGGGGGAAACAGAGAAAATTACTGCATTGAGAATGGAACTGTACATCTTCCCATATCACTGATCTTTCTCGTTTACGAATATCGCTCCAACAACCATGCATCTACAAAAACAACTCCCATATTACAACATATGTAGTTCTTGAAATGAAAATTTCAATCTCTAATAAACATAATTAATTAGCTTCTTTAAACCTATGAATCAAATTATACCTTCACTATCTGTCCTTCGATACTTTAATCTTGGAAATTAACGACCGTTTCTACTTGCAACAAAACAATGAAAACTACGATTTTGGGAGAAAAACAATGAAAACTATGATGTTGAGAGTTATAAACTATGTTTCAGGAAGTGCACCGACCCAAAATTGAATTAGTATGTTCCAAATTATTTCAATACAAAGGACAAATAAAACACTTTTCGAAAAGATGTTCAGTTTTTAAAGGCAGATCAGGATATCGTAGAGATTGTCCCTAATGAATCGTCTCAAAAATTCGCTTTAAAAAATTCGCTTCACCGCTACTTTGTGTGCAGAATGACCCTTCTTCTGAGATTAAAATAAATCAGTTTGTGAAGCGAATTAAAGCAAATTTTCGAGACGAACCCTAACGTAGAAAGATTAAATGTAGCCAAAGTATCAGCATTCAGAAAGTCAATTCACAAAATCATACGTAAACACTATAAAGAAATGCACCCAATGCTAGAACACGTCCTTAATTCGTCCTTAAGAATTATAAAAATATCAAAAGTACTAGTCCCTTAGATCTCAAATGCTATGCACTGTCAGATGCGTTTCATTATCCACCTGCAGTCGACACTGTATAAACTAAGAACTGATTATACGGTTTTAATAGATTAAGAAAGTAGGCTTTTTTCCTTTAACAGTAAAGCCGTCATTGATGTTGACTGGAAGTTTAAATGACATGGCTGCATTACCAGTGCTTTAGCATTTGCTGAAATCTCCTTACAAATTTTGGCTTATGTTCCCGATAGACAAAAATCATAAGAGAAGTTTTTTCGAGAACACAGGCAAAAGTTTGTCAAGAAATATAAGCAAATGTTAAGGTACTGGATACATTGTTTTATCGTAAGCATATGTCTAGGTCTGCTACGACTGAGCATCGACAATGAACCAATCAACATATAGCCTGTAACTTTTTAAGTTAATTAAGGTTTATAAAGTCTATAGTTATGCATTTAAAATGCGCAGGAACCTTTTGGTTAATTCGATATAGTTCGTTCACAAATTATTTCATTTTCAGCCCAGACGAAGTGTCTTTGTGCATACAAACGCATGGACACTTCATCTAAGTGAAAATTGATAAGGATAAAGCAAAGCAACAACAACATCGCCACTAGTAGTAAACATTTTCATTGAACTTTAAGTAGGGAATACTCGAAAACACCTTATCATCTCATCAATACTAGCACTAGGAGAGGATTAACTAGATAATACATGGAAAGCACAGTGATTGGTATTCGAAGAAATAAAGTGTGAATCACTGGTGATCTTAATCTATTTCTTATTGTTGTAGACCAGCAGATATTCATACACTCGCCTGTTCTTATTTCTTAATCTCTATCTGGTATCTTAGTATCGTACACAAAATTCGGAATTGATACAAATTTCCATACATAAGAAGTGTTTTTTGCATACTTCTGTGATGAAAATAGTTCGTATTACGATACGAATCATATGGACAGTCCCTTACGTCATGAAATAATCGTATGAGTTAAAAGATCAAAATATTTCCCAGGGCAACTCAATAGTGATGTAGACATAATCAGATAATAGATGGGAATTAGGTCTCTTTCTATACTAGCTAAATATTACAGTTAATCGGGCAACAAATTAGTGTAAAATAAAGAAAAGTGTTTTCAAGATAAAAACGACTGTATAAATGCAGCTATGTATTTAGCAGTAAAGATGTACAATCATGTGCAGCAAATCTACTTAGGGTTCGTCTCAAAAATTCGCATAATACATTCGCTTCATTTCTGACAATTCTCATCTCAGATGAAGTGCTATTAGTATGCACAATAACACTTCACTTGAGATGAAAATGAAGCGATTTGTGAAGCGAATTAAAGCGAATTTTTATAAGGAACCCTAAATAATCACATACAAAATCAAAATGCAAACAACCAGCAACCAGTATCATTCTGTTCCAGAAATAATCCATATGGCAGAATCTAACGATATGGTCATGTCATAACAGTTATAGAAGAAGATACTCAACCATTCGTCGATGTCAATCTGTTTCACTTTACAACATCTTCTAAACTATCATGGTAGTAAAACTGTTAAATAGTCATACATTATCGTTCCGTTGTGATGTGCTTGATTCATCATCTTGTTTTGAGTTCTTAACGAAACAGAAGTCCTGTTCAATAAGTAGCTAGGTACTTTTGTTTGTATTTAGTTAATTTCGAACCATATAAATGCGCTTGTGCTTTAATCCTTTAACGCCTAGTATCAAATTAAATGGGCATACGTTAAAACCTCTAATAAGCGCCCTCCCTCCAATAAGCGCCCCCTAAAAATATTTAATAATCGCCTCCCTCTAATGATCGCCTCCCTCTAATAAGCGCCTCCTCTCGAAAGAGGCGCTTATTAGAAAATTACTTAATTCGTACAAAGTCTTTTTGTCAAATGTCATATTATATAGAATATTATTGAAAATAGGAACATTCTATGCTTTTCAAACATAGAGATTCGGTTGTGGACGTGTAATTTTATTAGTTTTACGATTTAAAAGATTAAATTTAGATATTGCAAGTTAGTCAAAAGTAAAAATATTTAATAAGCACCTCCCTCTAATAAGCGCTCCCCTTAAAAATCAAAAAATTTAATAAGCGCCCCCAGCGCTTAGTAGAAGTTTTACCGTATATGCTTTAACAATCTTGAAGCGCTTTACTCCAGGATTGTTAAAGCGTGTGTGACCAAGGTGTGACACTCAGGCGTTCAAGGGTTAGTAACGTTTCAAAGCATTTCAAACAAAAGATAAAATCCCAGTACAAGTGGGCACTCATGTCTTACATTCAATAATTTACCACGCAGGTTTTTTAATAAGGTTATAGAGAAGTAATAAGTAATGAACTACGTAGTTTAGGTATGTGGTTCAATTATAAAAAATAAAATAAATTCTTACAGCCTTTTTCTTAGATTCCTTCGAATCCAGTAGAATTGTGACAGGACCATCGTTAACAATATCAACCTGCATATATTCTCCGAAAGCGCCATCTATGGGAAAACAAATGCTGAGGAATTGTTGTAATATAGAGCACGTGCTATTACATTAAAAGAGTACTTTTTCAAAGCCTATAAACTAAGTTGATAAGAAGAAAAAGCGAGTTAATGTATGACACAGGCAAAGGTACTCATTTAATACACTGTTGCTATTAGAGCAACTCTAGTAATTTGAAAGCTAAAAAGTAAAACACCAAGTCCAAGTCTATTAAGCAGTAGATAAGATTACTTAATTGCCTAATTGGTCCATAGAACCCACATACCACCCCCACCCCAAGTCATCGGATAACATGTCAACTTTTTTTGTCAGATAAAATATACGTGGTAAAACAAGTAATTTCAAACTTTTGAAATTAAAAAAAAGACATCATAAAAACAAAGTCGCTTTATGACTATCTTTACAGAAAACTCCTTTTTTAGCTAGATAACCATAATTAACATGAATCGATCATGAAGATTCTTCATAATTAAAACACCGTCCACAAATAGTAACAAAAAAAATGATTTTTTTGAGACCCGTTTTTGACCGGGAGTAGCGAAAAATTGACGGAAAACAGCCTGATCTCGTTTGGAAAAAGGTCTGTTACCACCGGTCACATTTTTACCCTAAGTAAGACCACGAATTTAACTGTTCAAATTTTTAAATTTTTAAATGACCCTGAAAATTTCTCCAAAAAATCCAAAACGTTGAAAATAGTAATTGGAATCCAAAATATTTCAATAAAAGAAATATACTTTTATTTGTAAGTTATGAAGGGCATATCTACATTTCTTCAAAATAGGCTTTTACCACCACCAGAAAAATGCAGCAACCGAGAAAATTGTCATACCACTTTTCAGAAAATATTCAACAATCGGGTTTTAAAACACAACTGATGTTATTAGCCTATAAACTGGTGCGCACAAAAGGCCCAGTCTAGTTAGGGTTATTAAATATGAAGAATCTTAATTCGCAGAATATTACAGAAATATGATACTTTTTTTTACCTTTTACTAATTCACTCTTATAATTTGTTCTCAGATGCTTGAGTAAATCTTGGTAAACAATCTTGGATGCATCAGGTCCCATGGCCAAATGAAAGTCAGGTTTGTTACCTTTCAGAATGCATTGTATAGTAAACTAGAAATGAAGGAAGTTAAGGATGACGTTTTATGTGCTCGAAATGATTTACCTAGTGACATAGAATCTAACTACCTATTACAGTAGAACTTTAACAGTTATCAATCTAAACGGAGAAATATTTCACTCAGAGTCTCACATCATTTGGTTTTGCAATTTGCATAATATTTGCATGACAGGTTCTGGACATGTTCAAAAATAAGTGCCTGATTTTGGGACAATTGTGAACATTTGGGTAGCTGTCATACTCTTAACAATTATAAAGCTACCGCAAAATGTAAAGGAAATCTGTATATACCGTCACTTGTTTAGAAATGTTTAAAAATTAAGCAGGTGAAAGAACGAGAATCTAGCTAGAATAGGAACAAAATACAAAGCATAAAACTCAGGAAAAAAAATATGTTAAAAACTCATAAGTAGAAAAAATGCCTGATGTTAAATATAGCTGAAACTTTTATACAGAAGGGTTAAAAATGTTAACACCTCAACTAGACTGCATTTGCTTCATCGAGAGAACAGGTTTTGGATAATTTTTACATTCAGGATAGACTGGGTTAAAAATATAACATGTTTAAAACTTGTCAGTCTATGGGAGTGTAACATCGCATTGTCACAGACTGGAGCCTGAAAAAAATATTGCGTCAACTGTTTTTGGTAGTCCATATATAATTAGGAATTTTTAAATTTCCTTCCAGCATTTTTGATCTATATGATATAGAAAAGAGTTAAAAAGTTCACCCCTTTTTACCCTCTTTCTTGAATAAAGTGTGGAATTACTTTTCTAAAGATAATTTCATATAAGTAGGGTCCAAGGTCTTTCTAGAACTTTTTATCCATATCAACAAAGAAAATTTTCATTATCTTAGATAACAATGTTAGTTTTTTGACATTTCGCATTTCTGAAGCTAGCTACGGACACTGACCCACCAACATTTTTATTGTGTTGTTTGCAAATTTAGTTTTAAGCAAGTTATGGCGAAAAACCTGTTTTTCCGTTTTTTGCAATGTTCACATATGCAGCACTTATATTTGAACATGTCCTTCAACTGACAACAGATTCAATGATAGCTAAAGGAGTGCATAACAAGCTCATAGAAAAAGTAACATATAACATAAACACTATGCACCTACTTTTAGAGACCTTCCATAAAATTCGTGTAGAAATTCGTATCGATTCTTAGTATGCACAAAAACCATTCTTCTGTGATGAAAATATGAATTTTGTGGACGGTCCCTTTATGCTAAGAATTGCTAAGAATTACTCTGGTTCACACTTTTTTCTGGCTTTTAGTACTAATAAGAAGAATTGCATCATTTGTCAAGTAATTCGATCTCTGTTGATCATGCTTACTGTAAAAGTGATATACCTGACTAACGCATAGGATTTCTAGATTTTCATCTTTTACTGATGATTTCCATCGGGCTTCAAAAATATTTAATAATCGCCTCCCTCTAATGATCGCCTCCCTCTAATAAGCGCCTCCTCTCGAAAGAGGCGCTTATTAGAAAATTACTTAATTCGTACAAAGTCTTTTTGTCAAATGTCATATTATATAGAATATTATTGAAAATAGGAACATTCTATGCTTTTCAAACATAGAGATTCGGTTGTGGACGTGTAATTTTATTAGTTTTACGATTTAAAAGATTAAATTTAGATATTGCAAGTTAGTCAAAAGTAAAAATATTTAATAAGCACCTCCCTCTAATAAGCGCTCCCCTTAAAAATCAAAAAATTTAATAAGCGCCCCCAGCGCTTAGTAGAAGTTTTACCGTATATGCTTTAACAATCTTGAAGCGCTTTACTCCAGGATTGTTAAAGCGTGTGTGACCAAGGTGTGACACTCAGGCGTTCAAGGGTTAGTAACGTTTCAAAGCATTTCAAACAAAAGATAAAATCCCAGTACAAGTGGGCACTCATGTCTTACATTCAATAATTTACCACGCAGGTTTTTTAATAAGGTTATAGAGAAGTAATAAGTAATGAACTACGTAGTTTAGGTATGTGGTTCAATTATAAAAAATAAAATAAATTCTTACAGCCTTTTTCTTAGATTCCTTCGAATCCAGTAGAATTGTGACAGGACCATCGTTAACAATATCAACCTGCATATATTCTCCGAAAGCGCCATCTATGGGAAAACAAATGCTGAGGAATTGTTGTAATATAGAGCACGTGCTATTACATTAAAAGAGTACTTTTTCAAAGCCTATAAACTAAGTTGATAAGAAGAAAAAGCGAGTTAATGTATGACACAGGCAAAGGTACTCATTTAATACACTGTTGCTATTAGAGCAACTCTAGTAATTTGAAAGCTAAAAAGTAAAACACCAAGTCCAAGTCTATTAAGCAGTAGATAAGATTACTTAATTGCCTAATTGGTCCATAGAACCCACATACCACCCCCACCCCAAGTCATCGGATAACATGTCAACTTTTTTTGTCAGATAAAATATACGTGGTAAAACAAGTAATTTCAAACTTTTGAAATTAAAAAAAAGACATCATAAAAACAAAGTCGCTTTATGACTATCTTTACAGAAAACTCCTTTTTTAGCTAGATAACCATAATTAACATGAATCGATCATGAAGATTCTTCATAATTAAAACACCGTCCACAAATAGTAACAAAAAAAATGATTTTTTTGAGACCCGTTTTTGACCGGGAGTAGCGAAAAATTGACGGAAAACAGCCTGATCTCGTTTGGAAAAAGGTCTGTTACCACCGGTCACATTTTTACCCTAAGTAAGACCACGAATTTAACTGTTCAAATTTTTAAATTTTTAAATGACCCTGAAAATTTCTCCAAAAAATCCAAAACGTTGAAAATAGTAATTGGAATCCAAAATATTTCAATAAAAGAAATATACTTTTATTTGTAAGTTATGAAGGGCATATCTACATTTCTTCAAAATAGGCTTTTACCACCACCAGAAAAATGCAGCAACCGAGAAAATTGTCATACCACTTTTCAGAAAATATTCAACAATCGGGTTTTAAAACACAACTGATGTTATTAGCCTATAAACTGGTGCGCACAAAAGGCCCAGTCTAGTTAGGGTTATTAAATATGAAGAATCTTAATTCGCAGAATATTACAGAAATATGATACTTTTTTTTACCTTTTACTAATTCACTCTTATAATTTGTTCTCAGATGCTTGAGTAAATCTTGGTAAACAATCTTGGATGCATCAGGTCCCATGGCCAAATGAAAGTCAGGTTTGTTACCTTTCAGAATGCATTGTATAGTAAACTAGAAATGAAGGAAGTTAAGGATGACGTTTTATGTGCTCGAAATGATTTACCTAGTGACATAGAATCTAACTACCTATTACAGTAGAACTTTAACAGTTATCAATCTAAACGGAGAAATATTTCACTCAGAGTCTCACATCATTTGGTTTTGCAATTTGCATAATATTTGCATGACAGGTTCTGGACATGTTCAAAAATAAGTGCCTGATTTTGGGACAATTGTGAACATTTGGGTAGCTGTCATACTCTTAACAATTATAAAGCTACCGCAAAATGTAAAGGAAATCTGTATATACCGTCACTTGTTTAGAAATGTTTAAAAATTAAGCAGGTGAAAGAACGAGAATCTAGCTAGAATAGGAACAAAATACAAAGCATAAAACTCAGGAAAAAAAATATGTTAAAAACTCATAAGTAGAAAAAATGCCTGATGTTAAATATAGCTGAAACTTTTATACAGAAGGGTTAAAAATGTTAACACCTCAACTAGACTGCATTTGCTTCATCGAGAGAACAGGTTTTGGATAATTTTTACATTCAGGATAGACTGGGTTAAAAATATAACATGTTTAAAACTTGTCAGTCTATGGGAGTGTAACATCGCATTGTCACAGACTGGAGCCTGAAAAAAATATTGCGTCAACTGTTTTTGGTAGTCCATATATAATTAGGAATTTTTAAATTTCCTTCCAGCATTTTTGATCTATATGATATAGAAAAGAGTTAAAAAGTTCACCCCTTTTTACCCTCTTTCTTGAATAAAGTGTGGAATTACTTTTCTAAAGATAATTTCATATAAGTAGGGTCCAAGGTCTTTCTAGAACTTTTTATCCATATCAACAAAGAAAATTTTCATTATCTTAGATAACAATGTTAGTTTTTTGACATTTCGCATTTCTGAAGCTAGCTACGGACACTGACCCACCAACATTTTTATTGTGTTGTTTGCAAATTTAGTTTTAAGCAAGTTATGGCGAAAAACCTGTTTTTCCGTTTTTTGCAATGTTCACATATGCAGCACTTATATTTGAACATGTCCTTCAACTGACAACAGATTCAATGATAGCTAAAGGAGTGCATAACAAGCTCATAGAAAAAGTAACATATAACATAAACACTATGCACCTACTTTTAGAGACCTTCCATAAAATTCGTGTAGAAATTCGTATCGATTCTTAGTATGCACAAAAACCATTCTTCTGTGATGAAAATATGAATTTTGTGGACGGTCCCTTTATGCTAAGAATTGCTAAGAATTACTCTGGTTCACACTTTTTTCTGGCTTTTAGTACTAATAAGAAGAATTGCATCATTTGTCAAGTAATTCGATCTCTGTTGATCATGCTTACTGTAAAAGTGATATACCTGACTAACGCATAGGATTTCTAGATTTTCATCTTTTACTGATGATTTCCATCGGGCTTCGTCGTTCTTTGATGGAAATAAGCATAAATTCAGGATCTTTCGAGCACTAAAAGACAACAATAGAAAAGCATACAATTATTTTGTTCTTGTTAGACATTTGTTTCTCTGTGAGTTCATGCCATTACACTGTAACAAACATCAGTTAAGAGATAGGATTTGTACCACCCACGCACCACGTTGTTCGAGACTATGAAATACAGACCAAAACGCTGAATTCATTACAAAAATGACTGATATAAAAAAAAATATATGTTTTAGATATTCTGTTCTCACTAGGTAGTAAGATCAAAACAGATTCTTTGTGGTGGATTTGTGATGCTGGGTAATTCCATGTCAACTCAACAAGGGTTGTTAACCATGGTCCTCAGATTTCGATGAAACTTTGCACACATGTTTGTGTCATAAAAAGAAAACTGCGTGCAAAATTTCAGCCAATTTAGCCCAGCGGTTTCCAAGATATAGATTCTAAGTCCCAGGTCCTTTTTGGGTAGTTTTTCTCAGCGCTGCGCAAATTTTCGACATTGGTACTGCTACAGTTCTGTGAATAATTTCTGTTCTGGTAGTCATACAGTCTTGAACTTTTGGATTTGAAAGTTTTGGAGGCCAAGGAATTCAAAAATGACCATGAAATTGTCTGAAAATGAAGAGAAAATGGTTAAAATGCTCATGGAAATGTTCCAAACACATTCCAGGGATAGCAATTTCCCGGTCAACAATAAGGGCAAAAATGGCAAAGAGGCACACATAACAACAAGAAAACAAATTCATGTGCAGAAAGTATATACTCCATACAGCTAAATATACAAAATCTAGAAGGGTGATAATTGTGCTTATCCTGGAACTGCATCTCAAAGTTAGCACATTTTGCGAAGATTTTTTCAAAACTTGGACAATTTCCGACAACGGTATTGCTTTAAATCTGCGAATAATTTCTGTTCTAGTGGTCATACAGACTTGAAATTTGGATTCAAAAGTTTTGAAGGCCAAGGAATCCAAAAATGACCATAAAATGTATGAAAATTAAGGGCAAATGGTGAAATTGTGAATAGAAAATTCAGAGTCATATTTTTCTGATAGCGGTTAAAATTATTGATAGCAAAAATGAAAAACCTACATAAACATCAAGAACAGAACCAAAGCACATACTCCAGGTTGGCCTGTAATATGTAAGTATTGATGGTATTATTTATTTTTCTTGAAACTACAATGAAATTTATACTCTTAGATGGTTTTTAATCAAGAAGTTCATGAACGAGATCTTTCGGTTTTCCAAGAAGGGAAGATATATGTTGAATTCCTATCAAGCATGTTCTTTGCACGATAGATGCTCCTTCAACAATAACTGGGAGATAATATGCTCTTTCAGATCAGGATTTTTCCAAGATCGATAATGCATGGAATAAATTTTTTTCTTGTGAAAGAAGATTGGTTTCAATGCATACAACCCTATTATAGGACTTGCATTTAAAATGGACTCAAAATAGCTTATTCTAAAGCACTGAATATCAATCTCGTTTAGGCTCTTGCTTGTTTTGCAACAAAGATCTGCAAATAAAAGGCTTGGTAATTAAGACAAATGAATGTATAAAATACAATAACTAGCTGTGAAAAATTCTGGTGGCTTATTGAAAGGGGAATTGTTGTACACATTCTCTGATTTAGATCCTTTTTAAATGAGTTGCTGTAGTCAATGGGCATGTACCTGAAGCATTAGTTTCAGTAAAGTTGACACTCAAGTTTGAGATTTGTTAAGTCATCCTTTAATTAATGCATAAGGTTGAAAAAGGTCCATGAAAGTAAAAATTTGTGCTCTCTGGGAAAAGTTGAACGTATTTTATTTTACTAATAAGAGTTTTGGCTTGTGGTGGCTAGCACACTGCTGTGCTTCGTTTATGTATGAAAATGAAATCAACTTTGCCTCCTACTTCATAAAGTGGTGGTTTCCTGACATAGTGTTATATGATAGACCTTTTATTTAGTTGTTTTTCACTGCCTAAAATGATTTATAAGCATAGCAAAGGCTATCTAGCATTGCAAAACGGCGTGTAGGACTGAATAGTATGTCAACCCATTGAAATCACAGCTGACTCAGATCAAGCATCACTCTTTCTTTTGTTATTAATGTCAAGACTGTAGATTTTTGTTGTAAGAAATGTATCATTAGGGCGTTTTTGTGCTTCCATACCACTTGATACCCGATGCCCATGTAGGTTTCTTCCTGTAAGTGAACAAAGCTTTATTCAAGGTTCCAACATAAGATTATGCTGCTATTTGCCAATGTGCCCTTGATTTTCATACATTTCTATGGTCATTTTTAGATTCCTTGGCCTTCAAAACCTTTGAATCCAAAATTTCAAGTCTGTATGACCACTAGAACAGAAATTATTCACATATTTATTGCAAAACCATTGTCGGAAATTGCCCAAGTTTTGAAAAAATCTTCGTAAATTGTGCTAAACTTTGAGATGCAGTTCCAGGATAAGCACAAATATCACCCTTCTAGATTTTTTATATTTAGCTGCATATGGAGGATATACTTTCTGCACATAAATTTGTTTTCTTGGTGTTGCGTGTGCCTCTTTGCCATTTTTGTCCTTATTGTTGACCGGGAAATTGCTATCCCCGGAATGTGTTTGAAACATTTCCATGAGCATTTTAACCATTTTCTCTTCATTTTCAGCCAATTTTGTGGTCATTTTTGAATTTCTTGGCCTTCAAAACCTTCAAATCCAAAAGTTCAAGTTTGTTTGACTACCAGAACAGAAATTATTCACAGAACTGTAGCACTACCGATGTAGAAAATTCGCGCGGCGCTGAGAAAAACTGCCCAAAAAGGGCCTGGGACCTAGTATCTATATCTCCGAAACCGCTTTGTCAATTTGGCTGAAATTATGCACACAGTTTTCTTTTCATGACACAAACTTGTGTGCAAAGTTTCATAAAGATCTGAAGACCTTGGTTAAAATCACCAAAAAAAATTGTTGATTTGACATGGAATTACCCTGCTTCAGTAAATTAGTCTTGAATACTGTTTAGATTATCATTTCTGCATTCGTTTCAAATCAAACCAATATGATTTGAAACTCGGAATATTCATTTTCCTCTCTATTGAATAAAATTTTGCCTATTGTTTTCACACACGTGCCCTATTTATTTGATTTTATTTTTAAATTTTCCTGTGGAAAGTGGCGACAAGAAGAAG
>JAUCNQ010074560.1:0-12490 GCA_032352715.1 Bougainvillia muscus | reverse complement strand
CGGTATTAAGACAGAATGCTAGCATTCTGTCTTAATACCGACGAATGCGGACTGAAAAAAGTCCGGATACAGTTGGATTTCGTGCAGTGCAGCATTTCCCAAAATCTAAATATGTTTCATCTTAAAATCGATGAGTAGTATGAGGAGAGAAGGATTCAGAAGGTTCTGTTTCTTAATCACAATTCTATTACCCAGTTGGCACACGTCCAAAACTGAGGTTTTTAAGACGTCTTATAGACGTCGTTTTTTAAATTTTGCCCACTGGGTAAGAATTTAAACTTCTATTTTTCAACCGCGATGCTATGACACATCACTCACCATCAATAAGGCCATTTGGAAAAATAAAGTTTAGTTGTATACAAACCACTTTTTCTGAAATGATAATTAAGTAAACGAAAAACATTCGTCTTGGTGTGGACTACTTACCCAGTATAGCATACTTATAATTCATTTTAAGCCCCCTTAAAAGCTATATGGCATTCATATCATCTTATTAAAACCTCTTTGACGAGGTAAACAATGTACCTCGCTTCAATATAGTGGCGGATACAGCCCTAGTCAGAGCAACTCGATTGAGCATAATTACTTTTAATTCTTAATAACTTTATGTATGACGCTGGGTCTTTAAAGACCCATTGTCATACATAAAGTAATTAAAATTAATGACTTTGAGTATCCCTCGTACTGCTGTGACTAAGCAAAAGCATGTTCTGAGTCACCCTCTGGTATCTCACTTTAATAGGCGGATCCAGAGCAATTTAATGGAGAGCAAAAGTCATTAAATTTTGATAGTTTAACAAATTGTCTTCAGCCTTTTGCAGGTTAGCAACCATTTGTTAACTATTAATATTTAATAGATTTCGCTCTTTACTCGTTCTGACTAGGCCCTAAACCCACCATAGACTTGTAAAATGATAAAGTTCATGGCGGATCCAGCCCTAGTCAGAGCAACACGATGAAGAAATAAATGTTTTAATTCTTAATAGCTATTTTGTATGATGGATCTCTAAAGACCCCATGGTATTTAGAGATCCATCATCATACAAAAGCAATTAAAAAATAAGGCTACTGCTGTTACTAAGTAAAAGCATGTTCCGAGATCGTTTCTGAAAGTTATTTTATTACTTTTCTCTTTCTAGCATATCCAATGATACAAGTTGCAAATGGTGCTGAGGAGTCATATTATCCATCGCCAAGATATGAACAGCAGAGATATAAACAACGATACCATTATGCAGGTGCGAAGTCACTTTATAATTTAGGAAACCGATCTGTATAATGACATCCATTCTCAGCTAGCACACAACGCTAAAACAACGTTGCAGCAACTCTTTTGCAACGTTTTATCGTTTTGCGCCATCGCATATCCAACCTTCAGCCTTCGAATATCAACTGTAATAGAGAGCAGAAATCTTTAATTCTCAATAGTTTAAATATATGGTCATCGGCCTTTAGAGACGCCTCACAATACATTAAGCTATTAAGAATTAATGACTTTGGGTTTCAACACGCCCGTTTACATACTCAGGGTGATATAAAATTTAATTTCGGGTGTCAAATCCTCATATAAACACTTCAAACTGAAATGAGTTTTACTGCGCATGTCAATCTGTGAAACTTTTTTTTTGTTTTTTATCGACCTTACAGCGACCGTATCATTACGATCACCCCGAAATGAAATAAATTTTAATTTCAACCGAAATAAAACTCCCTAAGTAAAATCATCTTCTGAATTCATCTCTGCTTTTTATCGATTTATTTATAGAAACTTTATACATGACGTTCAAATGTCGTCATTTCGTCGTACAAACGTCGTTTGAATGACATCATTAAAACCTCTTTTATTTAGATCGTTTTTCACCATATTCGAAAGAATCTTGCGTTGATACGCCACATCATCGTTCATATCACCGGCGTGGTACATTACAATTATGGCAATTCCTTGTTGCTTTACTCTCTGAAAAAGATTGTCAACAATATATCGCATGGATAGGAAGAGGTTTAGAATTCAAACTAATCGATCCTGAAGAAGTCGCACGTAGATGGGGAATACAAAAAAATCGACCAGCAATGAATTATGATAAATTATCTCGCTCATTAAGATATTATTATGAGAAAGGTATCATGCAGAAGGTTGCTGGTGAAAGATATGTATATCGTTTTGTATGTAATCCTGAAGCGTTGTTTAGTTTAGCTTTCCCTGATGGTATGAGACCTTTACTAAAACCCCAATGTTGTCAACCACAAAAAGTTAGTGATCAACAAATGTTAGCTGGATCACGTGATCATTATACAACTATATCAACCAATGGTTATCAAGGAAATAGTACGTCATCAACATTGACGCCATTGCCACCACAACCACATCCAAGATATCGCCAGGAAACGTGGAGAAAACCAACACAAACTAACATCACCTATAAACATCAGTAACTGTTTAAAGAAGATTCTGCCATAACGATGGAGTGTGATGGTATGTAAAGTATCAAGATGGAGAACAGGAAATGTCATTTCATTAATGAATTGTGATATACAGAATGCGCATTACGTAAGATTACCACCTATGGACAGGCAATAGATAAAAAGTCATTATAAATATTTTTAAGATGCCCCTAATAATAATCATATGGGACTATATAATACATAATATATAAAATATAATATATTATTGTTAAGTATTAAGAAATCCCATCTCTTGATTGGTCAATAAGCAGACAATAATTCCCATATTTAAAAAAATAGTTAACAATAAGTAAAAATAAGTGCTTTTTGAACCTCTTGGCGTAACGTGCTACACAAAACAAATTACGCTCGAAACTTAAGGTAAAAGTGTTACATGCAGTGTTACGTGAACAAGTAACACACTTATTTTTATTCCGTTCCGGTTGCCACTAGAATCACATATGAATCATATTTTACTGGTGTTACGGATAATTAATTTCTTACGTGAAAACCGGGCCTTAAAGTCAAACATTCGAATTAACAAAGGAATAATTTTTTAGATAAAACATTGAGCGAAGAACTAAACAAGAACATAGAAAAACAACATGATCAGGTTTTAAAAAGGGTTTTAGGTTAACAATAAACCCATTATCGCACGGTTATCGGAAAATATGGGGATATTTTTCTCGTCTTTAGTATTTTAGTTCATATAGCCCTCGCCTGAAGGCTCGCGCTATATTTCAAAAATACAAAAGACTCAAAAAATATTGCCCATATTTTCCTCAACCCGTGCAATAATGTGTACATATAATATAATATATATAATATGTCTACCGTTTTAACAAGAAAACAAGTGCGTGAGTTACTTACTTACGTCAGTTACCACTGCGTCGTGAAAATTGAGATAACTAAATTTTGGATTCCAATCCATTCAATTATTTGACATTTAGAGAAAACCTGTAATATCGAATAATCGTGCATGATCGGAATCCATTATTCTGAATTTCACGCAGTGTTCATACTAATAGGCGGACTCAGAACAGGCTTTTACTTAGTCACAGCAGTAAGAGGATACTCTAAGTCATTAATTTTAATTACTTTATGTATGACAATGGGTCTCTAAAGAGACCGTGTTGAATTTATTCTCGTTGAGATCTAATTACTGTATATGAATGACATTTGTCAGGTGGGCATGGATTCTGTTTTGTTCTGAATGACAACTGATGAAAAGTTAACGACCTGTGTTTGAAATTTGATCTGATATTGCCTTGATCTTACACCAGCGGATAGCTGCATATTATGCATACTATGCATATTATGCAGTACCAGTGCTTATTGTGTGAATGCTTGGATCGAGGTTTTAAAATGAAATCTTCACAACCAAGTCATTAGCGACTTAGGGTTCGTCTCAAAATTTCGCTTAAATTCGCTTCACAAATCGCTTCATTTTCACCGTACATACACCAGCATATACACAGTATCATATAACGAATTTTTGAGACGGTTCCTTAACTAGTACCAGGGGTTAATTTTTCTCGTTTTGTAGCTTAACCCTGTAATGCCTTGTGGTAACAAAATAATGGTCGCACAGCTTCAATAATGATCGCACACGCTTCAATAGCCCGGATGCAAATTGTGTATGACCATTAGATAGACATCATGAGTATTAAAAGGTTGAATATATGAGGAGCTTGATTATTATAGCACTAAAAACTGGGGATTTTAAAGAATTAAATATTATTTATTTTTTCTTTAGTTTATTAATATATAATTAAAATTATTTTTTTTGTCCTTTTTTTATCAAAACTTAAATATATAAATATTATCGTCTTTACCCTTACATGAATAATGCCCAAAAATGATGGTCACATATTCTTGAACTATTCTGCAGCAAATGCTGCAGGTTTGTTAAAGTACAATATGAGACCATTTAGTTGGTTGGTGCATTAAAGAGTTAAAAAAGAGTTTTAGAAATTCGAAGTTCTTCCTCGTGGAGCTTTTTTCAAAATATATGGTTAGCAATACATCTTCTCTGTCATATTAAATGACATCTAATAAAATACCACCATGAAGAGACATGTAAACAATTATAAACTAATAACTAACGTTCTGCATCTTACTGCTTTTATTGGGTTTTCACACTAAGATCAATTGTTTGCTCAAGAGGTCAAAATTGTGATATAATTGTTGTTTTAAGCTATGACTAATATCAGTTATGCTGGTATGTATTTTCTATTGTTACGGCTACCTAAAATAATAACAAAACACTTTCATCTCTACAACTTTGATTATAGATAGGCTAATGATAATTTTTTAAATTATTAGTATAATGGCATTTGTCCTCGATTTTATTTGTTTCTGTGACTATAAGGTAAGAAGTATGCTGTGGAAAAGCCTATGTAAACATTGTATGATTTATACTTAGCAACAAACACTGCACAAAATCCAACTGTATCCGGACTGCGAGCATTCTGTCTTAATACCGACGAATACGGACTGAATACGGGAGTAGACTGACTGTACAAAGGTCCGGATACGGCTGGATTTTGTGCAGTGAAATGTGGAATTAATGCATTCATAAGCATGTTTACCAAGATATTAGTTCATAAATGGGAAATACCTCTCCCTACCCAGCTGGCACACGACGTAAAAATAAAGTTGCAATAACGCTGTTGCAAAGTTGTCTTTTAGTTGTGTGCTAGCTGGGTTGCTATACTTAAAAATCATCTTATTCAGTTGTTTGTGGGACAAAAAATTTTGATGGCAGACTATTTAATCGCATAACAGACCTTTCCTTATTCAGTTATTTTTAATGACACATTGAATTTACAACGCTTTAATACCTGATGGTAACTCAGTGGTCACACCCACTTTAACAATCCAGAAACAAATGTTTCGGGATTGTTTAAAGTGCGTATGACCATTTGATGGGCACCAGTCGTTAAAGGGTTAGCAAATGGTAAATTCACAACTAAGATGACTTAGGAAGTAAGTTAATAAGAAGTTTCCTAGCTTCTTCACTGCAGTTGTCTGCTAAATAACACAAGGCGGCCTCAACGGGTAACTGCAGGTTATGCTCTTGGAAAGTATATGATTGTTTTCTCTCCATCATGGTGCTTTCGATTCAAATACACCATTGGATAGATTGAATGTACAAACAAATGATAGGATTTTCATCCCACGTAAACATGTGTTTACCTCAAATGTTAAATATACTAATTTATTCTGTATTTATTCATTTATTTAGTTGTTTATTTATCTATTTATAGATCAATTAGTTAAAAACAAATTAGTGAAATTTAATATCTGTCAAAATATAAACACTGAGTAATAGTGTATTCTGACCTAGTCAAAGCACCATTTTTAATGGTTAGCAAATGGTCGTTAGCTTTTAAAGGCTAACGATCAATTGTTAAACTATGAAATATTATTAACTCTTGTTCTCCGTTTTATTGGCTTGACTTCTAATAGTGAAAGAATGTTCTGTATACGCCTATGAAAACAATGTGATGATCCGTCTTAGATATAAACTAAATCCGAATGTAAGGAACTGTGCAGAAGGAAGAAATTTTGTGAATGATTTTGAAAAATTATGCACAAAGACAGATGAAAATAGTTACAAAATGCAATATTTACATTCCTCATTCCTCTTCCTCTTATTTATTTTTATATTTTATTTTTGGGGTTGGGACACAAAATAATATATCTTTCTATTTTTTTTTGTCTTCATAAATTTTAATGTAAATAAAAACAAATGATAATTATTGCACAAAATATAATAATAATAATAATAATATTAAAAATACTTCCAAAAAAATGTATGTTTTTTTAATTTCCTAACCCCTACACTTCGCGAAAAGTTATGTCAGTGTTGGATCCAGCCCTAGTAAGAGCAACGCGATGAAGAACTAAACGTTTTAATTCTTAATAGCTTTATGTATGCTGATGGTTTTTATAGACCAATCATCATACAAAAGCAATTAAAAATTAATGACTTTGAGTCTCCATTGTACTGCTGTGGACTAAGTAAAAGCATGTTCTCAGTCCGCCTCTGTATGTTATCCATTAATGCTTTTATCAAACAACCATGCTACAATCTAGAGTAAAACTCCAGATTTCAACAGGTTGTGTGATAAAGTTGTTAAAGGATAACATAACTACTTATGCAGTACTATTTATTTCTGTGACATTAAAAATTGGTATCAGTAGAAAGTTCAATAATTTTATGCAACAGTTCTAATTCACCAAAATATAATAATGACATTCTGATTTCAATATAACAATTTTCCGACAGTAAACTAAATGTTATACTATTAAATAACTTGAAACCAATTCAGTTCTTTTGGTCATTCGTTACGTATGTATCAAAAACATGCGAATTCACAGAGAACCCACACAACTTAAATTGCTAAACTTTTGGATAGGACAGCATGGTAGAATTCTGATAAAATGCTACAACAAAAAAACTGTTGCATTGTTTCTCATTATTTTTTAAAACATGTATCACGCATCTGCTTTTAAACATGGCTACTAAAGAATGGTTTGGTAGTTAGAGTAAACATGGCTACTAAAGAATGGTTTGGTAGTTAGAGTCGATCTCTTTAAACATGGTTACTAAAGAATGGTTTGGTAGTTAGAGTAAACATGGCTACTAAAGAATGGTTTGGTAGGTAGAGTCGACCTCTTTAAACATGGCTACTAAAGAATGGTTTGGTAGTTAGAGTCGATCTCTTTAAACATGGCTACTAGAGAATGGTTTGGTAGTTAGAGTCGATCTCTTTAATTTACAAATATATCCTGCAGACCCAAATCAAACAAAGGCAAAACGAACAAGAAAGCTTACAGCTTGATCCTCTCGGCGAAAAGCTTAAGAGCGCATGATGCTGAGTTCATAGCGATCTCTCTACTTAAAGCGGTTCTAAACCAACCCTAAGAGGAAGTTGTCTTCCTAAAAATAGCTCATTGCGTCATGATGACGTCATCACAGTGACACGTGGATATGCACAGTGGAACCCCCTGACCAGGCTTCATCAGAGGGCCAATGTGACTACGATGACGTAATCACATTGACACGTGGACATGCGCAGTGGAAATTTCTGACCAGGTTCATATGTGTGCCAAGTTTCAAATCCCAACTCCGACTGGAATTTGTCTTTCTAAAAATAGCTCATTACGTCATGATGACGTCATCACAGTGGCACGTGGAGATGCGCAATGGAACTCTCTGGCCAAGTTTCACATGTGTGCCAAGTTTCAAAGTCCAACTCCAACGGGAAGTTGTCTTTCTAACAATAGCTCATTACGTCATGATGACGTCATCATAGTGACACACAAAACATGCGCAGTGGAATCCTCTGACCAAGTTTCATATGTGTGCCAAGTTTCAAAGCCCAATCCCAAGGGAAGTTGTCTTTCTAAAAATAGATAGCTCATTACGTCATGATGACGTCATCACAGTGGCACGTGGACATGCCCAATGGAACTTTCTGGCCAAGTTTCACATGTGTGTCAAGTTTCAAAGCCCAACTCCAATGGGAAAATGTCTTTCTAAAAATAGCTCATTACTTCATGATAACGTCATCACAGTGACACGTGGACATGCGCAGTGGAACCCTCTCACCAAGTTTCATATGTGTGCAAAGTTTCAAAGCCCAACTCCAACGGGAAGTTGTCTTTCTAAAAATAGCTCATTACGTCATGATGACGTCATCACAGTGACACGTGGACATGCGCAGTGGAACCCTCTGACCAAGTTTTATATGTATGCCAAGTTTCAAAGCCCAACTCCAACGGGAAGTTGTACTTCTAAAAATAGCTCATTACGTCAAGATGACGTCATCGCAGTGACACGTGTACATGCGCATTGGAACCCTCTGACTAAGTTTCAAATGTGTGCCAAGTTTCAAAGCCCAACTCCTATGGGAAGTTGTCTTTCTAAAAATAGCTCATTACGTCATGATGACGTCATCACAGTGACAAGTGGACATGCGCAGTGGAACCCTCTGACTAAGTTTTATGTGTGCCAAGTTTCAAAGCCAAACTCCACTTGAACATTCGTAAAAGCAGTTTTGAAAAATATTAGTTACCCTACTTATAAGCTTAAAGTAGACCCGATAGTTGTACTTTTTTTGTTAACACACATTCATCCATCCGCCGGCTATTTCAAACCTCTCTGGTTCCTACGGACCGAGAGGAATAAAAATAAAATAAGTCGTATCAATTAGTCATTTGAACAACACTGCCGGAACTTTAAAACAATTTCCGTGAATATCTTTAGTTCAAATATAAAAAAGTAGCAGCACTAAGTCTTGCCGATCATGACTATAGATGCAATAAAACTTTTGATTTAAATATCATTAAAATTATTCCGGAAAAATTAACAAAAATAACCAAAATTAGTGTATTAATAGTTCAAGAATTAATACCAAAATCAGAGCGTTTTGTGGCGTAAATATATCGCACTTCTATGAGCAATAAACAAAATAAACGACCCTCAGTCTGGGTGAATAAGGGGGTGCGATAGTAATCTTTCCGAAGGTTGCATTGCAACAAATATTGGATTTTGGAATGTCAGAACATTAAAAGATGATGGAAAATTAACAGCACTTTTAGTAGAAATGTCAAGGTTAAAGATAGACATAAGCGGTGTAGCTGAAACCCATTGGGACACCAATTTAACAGAAGCTTTTGAAGAACAGGAATACACAACTTTTTATTCTCCTAGGCAAGATAGCATTCACAGGCAAGGAGTAGCAATCGTTGTATCCAAAAGATTTAAACCTTTTGTCAGTGACTACAATCTTCATTCAGAGAGAATCATCAGTATCACCATTGATCTCACGAATAATCCCCTAACCATCTTCAAAGTTTATGCACCTGACTCTAGCTACAATGATAGTGTAATCGATTAATTCTATGAACAACTTCAGTGCTGTATAAACTTAGTACCATCTAATCACAAATTTGTGCTAATTGGTGATTGAAATGCTGAAGTTGGCAAACAATGCCATGTAAACTGGCCTACAGTAGCAATAACGGTGAGAAGCTTCTACAGTTTTGTGGGCTCAATAATCTCTCTATTGCAAACACAATGTACAAACACAAACAATCTAGATTCATAACCTGGATGTCTCCAGATGGCAAAACAAGAAACCAAATCGATTTTATTATACTACCAAACGATATGCTCAAGAACCTTAAAAATTGTCGAGTGTTCAACTCAGCTGATTTTTGGCTCAGACCATTCTCTGCTTCTATCTAAACTTATTCTATCAACCAAAAAGCTAAAGAAGTTCAAGCCCCAACTGGGAAAATTTGATCTTGAAAAACTGAGTAATAGAGAATATATGGGAACACTTAAAATTAAAATTGGAGGACGCTTTGAGCCACTATTATCACAGGAGGAATGCAATATTGATGACCTCTATGATAACTTCAAAAATATCACAAATAAAGTTATTCAGGAAGTTGTTGGTTTTAAGCGACGTAGAAATCTAGATGGCATGACACCCAAACTAATAGACCTTTGTAAAAAAAGGTGTAAGATGATTGTTTCTCCAGTACACAAGAAAGGAGATCGACCAGAAAGACAAAATTACCGAGCCATTGCATTGCTTTCCATACCAGGAAAAATCTTCCTTTGTGTTCTTATGGATAGGATGGAAGACAAGATCAAGACTAGACTAAAAGAAACACAATATGGTTTCACACCCGGGCGCGGAACCGTGGATGCGATTTTCATCGTTCGACAAATAATACAGAAAAAGGTTCCACTTAGATTTCACTTCATTAACTTTAAATCTGCGTTCGACACTGTTTGGAGAAAGGCCCTATGGCGAATGTTTAGAGCTATTGGTATTAGTACAAAGATTGTTCTTGGAGTACATGTACAACAACACAGAATGTATAGTATTAATTGACAAACACCTTACTCAATGGTTCAATGTTGAAGTTGGTGTTCGGCGAAACTGTATCCTCTCCCAAACACTATTCAATATTTTCTTAGAATTTATGATGGATGAACTGGTATACAAACTAACCTCATGCTAGATGCTAGCCTTTCAACTGGCATCAGATACACTGACAATACAACACTCATCGCCCTAGTATTTTAGAAACTTAAATTATCAACTTAAGAACTTGAATGTGCATGTAGAAAATGGGAACTGAAGGTTAACTCCCGGAAATGCAAGGTTACGATATCTGAATCAGGAAACATCACTATTGACAACAATACTGTTGAGAAAGTTGAGAGCTTTGTCTTTCTAGGTTCAGTTGTCAAGCGCAGGATTGCGTTCGCTTCTTCTGCCTTCGGAAGATTAAAAGACAAAACCTGGAGGAATAAAGACCTACATCACAAAATCAAAACCAGATTATATTATGCGCTTATCATACCAATAGCCATCTATGCATGCGAAACTTGGTCCCTAAGAAAAGAAGATGCGCAAAGACTGTCCGTGTTCGAGAACAATTGCTTAAGATCTATGCTGGGAGAGGGGGAGGGGGATGGGGAGGGAGGAGGGGGAGGGTGGACGCTATGAACCATTATTTCCTAATGGCTCAACTTTATTCTGAATAAACCAGTGTAACACACATTAACAAAAGATATGTTAAAATTTTACCATATTTGGAAATATATTCATCAGTTAGTTAGGAGAATTTATTCTTTGATCAGTAGCTAAGGAAACTATTAAGCTATAATATTCCGGTCTGAAAAATGCCACTGCGACCAAAACCAAATCAGATCTGATGAAATTGCCAAAATATGTTATCCACCTCTTATTACAACCAAATAGACAAAATTAGAGCTCCCAAATAGCTATTGTTGATGAATAAAGGCCCGGTCAAAAATTACAATTCTGGTCGGCAAAGTGTCAAACTGGGCCAAATTACGTGGTTGACAGGTGCAATACCAGTTTTTACAATCTTGACTTCATTATTACTAGATATTACAACTGCAATTATCACAATACAGCCACACAAATTTCGTTTAGAAAATAAAGAAATCGAAATTTGGTGCCATAAAACAAAGACCCAATACCACCTGTTTTGGGCTAATTTTTGAAAAAAGAAATTGAGTTTCTGGAAGTAGAATAAAAGTTGGGAAAAGACATAAAATTTCCGAACATATGGCCCACCCTATTTTAAAATCGGCGTGGGCACAACCCCCTCTCCCAGTCTTTATAGGGTTAAAGAAATTTAAAGCATTTTTGTATGTAATGAAATAAAAAAACAGTTTGAACGACAAATAAAGTTTATTTTACCAAATTATTGTAATATTGCACCAGCTGATCCAGAATTTAAAACCAAATTATATAAATGTAACCAGAACACATATAGATGGCTTGAATTTCAAACATGGTAATTACAACAAAGCTGTCTGTGTGCCCTGCTCAGTGCGTATGGGAAGCTTCTGCTTGAGATTCACCTTGTGTTGGTAATAAATAGCAAAGGATGAAAACGATTTACTTTAATACAAAATTAATAAATGGTCACCAATTCAAAAATGTGGATTCTTTAAACATCCTTCAAAAAAGATTTACCGCGCAAGTCCTGATGGTTTAGTATGACATGTTTATCTTACTTAAGATAAAAACAAGTGCAGTAAATTATAATGCTTATAATGGTTATAATTATAATGTCTTACCTCCCAAAAACTAAAACTGGCAATTATTTCTTGCTTAAAAAGAACAATTTTTGTGGGGATGGAACAGCAATATCTGGTAAATCAGTAATGTCAGCTCTAAAACCATCAATCCAATGTTCAGCACAAATTCGCTTATTTTTTCAAATCACACCATCTGTTTTTACAATCTTTTCATACTTCTTATTGTATTTGGGCTAGCAAATAATCTTTTCAACATTTGAATTTTTTCAGTGAAAATTGATGCAGCATTGTTACGACTTTTGGGAGGGCAGCGAATTTAATTGCAGGTTTAGAGGATATCCCGACCTTCAAAGCGCATGTGTTAGGTTTGTACATAAAAGGTCCTTTTACATAATTGTTTCTTCCAACTAACATTTAAGCCTGTTCCAAACGGGGGGGGGG
>JAUCNQ010074449.1:0-12490 GCA_032352715.1 Bougainvillia muscus | reverse complement strand
ATAACACTTCATCTAAGGTGAAAATGAAGCGAATTGTGAAGCGAATTTAAGCGAATTTGAGCGAATTTTTGAGACGGTCCCTTAGCAGTAGGGACCATCCACAAAATTCATATCGCAAATCGTATCATTTTCTTCACAGAAGAAGTGTCTTTGTGCACACTACATATGTAATTCCATACGAATTTTGTGGATCGTCCCTAAACACAGTATGTTTTTTACCTTTTCATTCCTTTTACCTTTTAATAGAATGATTTGATCAGATGGAATAACAACGCTATCAACGTCAAACCAGTTTTGTACTAAAAAAATAAATACTAACCCTTTTGCTTCAGGACTATTAAAGCGTGTGTGATCCTTTTGTTACCATCAGGCATCAAAGTATTATGAAGAAACTTAAAAAATGTTTTTCTTGTTTTTCCTTCTTTCTTATAAATCCTTCCCATCAGAGTAGATACTAACTGATAGGGCTTAGATTTGATATTCTTAGGGTTGTTTAAAGCTCAAAAATCATCTAATTTTAAAGTTTTTCAAACTTTACTGAAAATTGTTTCTTGCGAACATATAGTCCGATGAATTGAAATGACGTCATACATTTAGAAGAAAAAAAGTTTTTAAAGATAAGTACACGCATACACTATGCCAGTATACTATCTCCAGAACACATTGAGCAGGAAATCATCGCTGTATTGACAGCATCAATTTTAAAGAAAAGATCTTAAACACACGAATGATTCAAGCATCTGAGACTTGTTGTTATGTACCTTCAATTAGATGTAAATAAACCAGTAAAGCATTTTCAGCAATTCCTTTTGATTTAATGCCACATTCTAGATATTCTTCAAGCTAAAAACAAAATTATTAAGGAAATGTTTACAAAGTTTGCACATAATCGTTCCACTTTAGTCACAGAGAAAGCGTCTTTGTGGATACAAAGATACACGATAAGTACTTATTGCTCCCCCCAAGGAGCACAAAATTTACCTTTCCCCCCAAGCAGGTAATTTTCAGGATTTTGGTTCCCCCCAGCAGACTGGGGAGGGGGAGGACATCTGCAGCATATGCTGTAGGATTGTTAAGGTATGTGTGACCATTTTAAACATTATGAAGTAAAGGGCTTTATTTTATACATTGTTTTATTTTCATTTCAAAAGAAGTGTTATTTTGCATGGAAATTCAATAGTTATACAATATTTGTGGCCAGCATTTACTAAGAAGAATCTATATCTAGGCAAGCATAAGCCAATTGGTTTCAAGAATAAAGATTACCTTTGGATGTTGAAAGAATGACTTCGCTCTGGTGACAGAGTCTTCTTGAACATTCATGTTAGGATTGTAGTTACTCTTAATTATCAATTTTAACCGTTTAATGCACAGGTCTACAAAATGGTCACACATGCCTTAACAATTCTGCAGCATATGCTGCAGGATTGATGAAGCGCGTATGACTATTTTCTAACACCGCGCATTAAAGAAATAATAAAAGAACATAGGATAAAGCAATATATATTTTAGACGGTGTAAAACGTCAAAACACTCAAAACTCTTTCGTCTAAGGCTTAAAATCTCAAAAATTCGTTCCATAAATTCCCCTCATTCCTGTCAATTTTCATCTCAGATGAAGTGTTATTGTGCATACAATGTATGCACAGTAACACTTCATCTTAGGTGAAAATGAAGCGATTTGTGAAGCGATTTGTGAAGCGAATTAAAGCGAAATTTTGAGACGAACCCTAATCCATTAAAACTACGTTTCACAAATCGTTTTCTTTTTCACCTAAGAAGAAGAGTCACTGTCCATACAAAGAATATTTAAAATCCACAAAGATATTTCTTTTGTTATGAAAAAGAAACAATTTTTGAATTAAAATTTTGAGACGAAACCTTAAGGACTGTCCAAAAAATTCGTATCGAAGTTCGTTCCAATTTTTATACAGAAGGAGTGTTTTTGTGCATAGGCTTTTGTGATGAAAATGGTTCGTTTTACGATACAAACTTTGTAGACGGTCCCTTCGTTGACCCACATCATTATGATCAAAGGTTACAAGTAACACTTTACACTAATAAAGCTGACCCATGTGTCTTAATCACTCGTTTATAGTTGTTAAAAGATCGAATGTTTACTTCTATATGCTTTATACAACTTAAAGGGGAGCTTTTAGGGACCGTCTCAAAAATTCGCTTAAATTCGCTTAAATTCGCTTCACAATTCCACAATTGTTACACTTCATCTAAGGGGAAAATTACTAGGAATGAAGCGAATTGTGAAGCGAATTTAAGCGAATTTTTGAGACGGTCCCTTTACACTTACAGAATAATATAGAAACACTGAGGAATAATTAAGATCTTGACTTCACGGTCATGTTTTTTACCCAAGGAGAAGTGTGTTTGTGCATACTCAGAATGCATGAAGACATTTCTTCTTACTGTAGATGAATATGAAGTAATATTATATAGTGAGTTTGTGGCAATCACAACATTCACGTAATAACCATACCTTATTTTCCCTTTGGACTATACAAAAGGAAACAATCTTAGGGAAAGTGGTACCAGTATTTAAGACGCAGCCATAAAGGGACCATCAATGTTAGATATAACTTACTGACTGATCTTATAATCAAAATTTGCTAGAACTCAGACACATAAAACTACAGTCCCGTTAGAAATCTGATTCTAAAAGGAATGAGTAAAGGATGAGAATAACAGGCATGAAACTCAAAGGTTTGCTTTATAATTAGTTTCTTCCCTATCAATTTTAATTCTAAAGGGGGCTCTTTGTGCATATTTTGTTTGAACGATAACACAATTTCTGAGATGAAAATGAAGCGATTTACGAAGCCAATATTTGAAAGGGTATCTAAGTACTGTCTTTACAACACCTTTTTACTTCTTACAAAAGAAATGATTAGAAATTACACTTCGTAATATATATAACAGGCATCATTGTCATGTAAATAAGGGACAGTCCACGAAATTTGTATGAAAATTGGTGGCCTAGTGGTCAAGACATCGGATTTGTAATCTGATGGTCGAGGGTTCGAAACCCGTGCTCGACATGCTTGGCATCGTTTTTGTGGACGGTCCCATAAAGGGAATCTAGGGGTAAATTAAAGTTTGTTTTAAGATTAAAAGAAGATATGAATCTGCCTCTTAAATTCAAATTAGAATCACAAACAATCTAAGATTTTGTGATAAATTTTGAGACTCGTCTGGCTTTAGTAAGTAAGTATTTATTTATTTAAATATTTTTTTTATTCCTAGGCATCAATTTTCAATCAGAAGTGCCAATGTGCATACTTATGCACAATGACACTTCATTTAAAATGAAAATGATGTGATTTGTGAAACGAATTAAAACAAATTTTTGAGACGGTTCCTTATCTGTTTGTCTTTAAAATTACTGAATGTCTGGGTAGTACCTTTATTAAGATTTGTTTCGCAATCTTCAAAATTCAACTCAAATGTTGATTCTTAAAAATAAGCCTTAATTTTGATTTTGTACCTATATTCCATGACAAAGAAAGAAGCTGTTATATATTAGGGCTTTAGTCTCAAAATTTTGTCTTAATTCATTTCACAAGTCAGTTTACTCCACTCTAAATGGAACATGATAAGAATGAGACGAATTAGCTTCAATCTCACATATCATAAGTCTTTGTTGCTTATAAATTATACCCCAAAACACTTTAGGCACCGTCTCAAAAATTCGCTTAAATTCGCTTCACAATTTGCTTCATTTCTATTAATTTTCATCTCAGATGAAGTGTTATTGTGCATACTTTGTATGCACAATAACACTTCGTCTGAGGTGAAATATGAAGCGATTTGTTAAACGAATGTAAGCGAATTTAAGCGAATTTTTGAGACGGTTCCTAAATGATACGAATACACACCTAGTATTACTTACAAAGGTTTTTCTACAAAATGAAAATACAGTAGTATGATTTCAAAAACCAAGTTTTGTATTATTTTCCCCAACTAAAATTATATATAAATAAATATTTATAGTTCTTTTAAAAATTTTATGAAACAAACTCCAAATAAATAAATAATTTGAACCTAATAACAACCTAATATCAAAAAATATATATTTCAATAAATATAAATTATTTTAGTACCGTACCTTTGGGAACTATCCACAATATTTGTATGGCAACTGGTAAAATATTTTACTTAGGGCCGTTCAAAAAATCAATATCGCAAATCCCACTACACCGTTTTAATCACAGAAATAGTGTATTTGTGAATACTAAGGACTCGTTTACATGAAAAATCGTTGCGGGAGAAATGAAGCGTCATGGCTTCTGTGATTGGTTAAATTTTTCCGACAGAAAAATTTAACCAATCACAGAAGCCATGACAGTTCATTTCGCCTATAGAAAGTCTTTATGTAAACGAGTTCTAAGTATATAGGTATAAGTATTTTCTGTATGAAAATTGATACAAATTTTGTGGACGGTCTCTTATTACAGAAGAAGTGTCTTTAAACATATTAAATTTGCACAAAGACACTTTATCTGAATGATAATCACGAATTTCCGAATGTTGAGGACGGTCCCGTAGAAGCCTTTTTGAAGATTTTTAAAATGAACCGACAGAAAAATTTCGCCTATAGAAAGTCTTCATGTAAACGTGTCCTAAGTAGCACTTACAAAAGTTTTTCTACATGATGAAAATAGTATGGTTTCAGAAACGATTGGGTGAATTTTACCTTAACAAGGATAACCAGAAGCATATCGGTTTTTAAGAAAATTAGATGATTATGTTATTTAATATATTTACCAGTTGATGCTCCCGGGTTAGAGAGCAAAATATCAGAAAAGAAACATACCATATTTCCTCGATAGAGCACCTGGGGCGCTCATTTATTTTTTTGGATTCTAGAGGGGAAGGGCGCTCACTTCTTTTCTCGCTAGGTAGTATAAAATAAATTTCCAATGTATTGTTATTTTGCATCGCTCAGAAAAAGCATCACAAAAGAGTTCAATGAAACTATAAAAATGAACCGAAAAACAGTGAAAAATTAATCAATTAATAGGAATTCGGATGCCTCTCCGTCAAGATTATAATCTGCTTACACATTGATAGTTATTAAAATTCTTACTTTTTTATTTTTTGTTATTTGTTTTTATTTTCTGTGGGGAGGCGCTCATTCGTGGGGGGGGGGGCTCATTAAATTATTTTTTCCAAAAGAGGGGCGCTCATTTCAGAACTCCAAATAAATATATATTTTTTTAAACCTGGTATAATAATAACCTAGAATCAAAGAAATATTTTTTTAAATAAATATAAATAAATTCGCTTTACAATTCGCTTCATTCCTAATAAGTTTCACCTTAGATGAAGTGTTATTGTAACACTTAAGTGTTACAATAACACTTCATCTAAGGTGAAAATGAAGCGAATTGTGAAGCGAATTTAAGCGAATTAAAGCGAATTTTTGAGACGGTCCCTTAAGGAACCCATCCACAAAAGTCATATGGCAACTTGTGAATTTCTTATCACAGAAAAAGTGTCTTTGTACATAGAGACAAAGCCAGTTAACTTATGAATAAAAGAATGGATACAGATTTCCATACGAATTTCGTGGAGGGTCTCGTAGGAACCTTCTCGAAAAAGTTTTTTTTTAAATTTGCTTCATACAGTATGTATATATAAATTGGCATTGAGAATAAGACACATATTGCTGACACTTTCTATGATATGAAAAGAAATAATCTGTGGTACGAAACTTTGAGACCAAACCTCAGTTGGTAGTTTAAGTAGAAGTGTATTTAGGCATACCTAGTATTTCTACACAATGAACGGGTTTGGTGAATTCTCCGCGTATCTCCCTAACTAAAAGCGTGTTTAAATTAACACTTTTAGGTTTCGCCTCAAAAATTCACTTTAATTCGCTTCATTTTCAGCTCAGATGAAGTGTTATTGTGCATACAAAGTATGCACAATAACACTTCATCTGAGATGAAAATTGACATGAATGAAGCGAATTTATAAAGCAAATGTTTGAGACGGTTCCTTATGTATATAGTTCTATTAAAACTTTTATGAACTTTTTATGAAATAAACTCCAAATAAATAATTATTTTTAAATCTAATAATAACCCACAATCAAAAGGCAATTAGTTTTCCATGGCCCCCGGTCCCCAGCCCTGGCTCCCGGCCCTCATGGACCATCAAAACTTCGTCACTGTATTCTACTAAAGGAGGCCTTTCATGTTGAATCAGAAAAAACTAATAATTTTGCTTTTTTTCTCAGGCCAGGACCGAGGGCCATGAGGGCCGGGAGCCATGGAAAACCAATGAAAAGATATTTTTTAATAAATATATAAATATAAATAATTGTATGTCAAACTTGCCTCAATTCTCTTTATAATCCTTTTATTTTTATCGCATATCAACAGAGTCAATTATTTTGGCAACCATGTTATTTAGATTTTATGTTATAAGAGCCTTATTAACTTAACAGAATCATGTAAAAAATAGAAAACTTCATGCATCCACTGTCATACAACTTCAAAAATATTAAATGTTTCTTAATATTTCATGAAGCGTACAGCAGGGGTTTAATTTCTAAGTTGCATAAAAAATTTAAAAATACATCAGGACATTGATAACTTCATAAATGGGTCAGCAATGATTAAGAACAGTCTCAAAAATTTGCTTAATATATTCGCTTCAATCATGTCAATTTTCATCACAGATGAAGTGTTATTGTGCATAATTATTTATGTATGCAGAATAACACTTCATCTGAGGTGAAAATGAAGCGAATTGTGAAGCGAATTAAAGCAAATTTTTGAGCTGACCCCTTATGAGATGTGACATCTTCTTCATAAGAAAATCCAGACTGCAGCAACTAAGAATACTACTAAATAATTCCCCCACATAAAAAATGATAAAGTCATAGTTAATAAAAATACAAAAGCAATGAAAGCCAAATGAATATGGTCGATAGAATACACTTTTTGATTAAAACGTGCAAAAGCTAAAGGATTATAATTTTTAAAGTCGGTGATAGATGGTGCGTCTTGTTTCAAATAACGTTTTAACCGATGTAAACCATATAGACAAAATGTGTTGATGACCAGTTTAACTTCCTCTACGGTCATAATGAATAGATGATTTTATTAATCAAAGCTGAATTGATATGTAGGTGTCTAAAGAAGGATAAAACAAATACATACATAGGGCATATGGGATAATGGAAAAATGAAATATGTCAGAGAAAGTATATCTTATTAATTTCTTTGGGGGTAAGGAACCGTCCACAGAATTCATATGGAAATTCGTATCAATTTTCATTCAGAAGAAGTGTTTTTGTGCATACTTGGTAATGAAAATTTTGTGGACGGTTCCTTGCCACCAAAGAAAATACACAAGATATACTTTCTCTGGCATTTTTCATTTTTCTATCGTCCTATATTAAAACCTTTCAAGAATTCTCCACCAAATAGCATTGAAGAACTTTCATTGAGTCTTGACACTGGCATAACGAGCTGCTTGATAGACATATCTATTACTATAACTGTTTATATGCTAGTCCGGGAGATTTGAGCTTGAACCTCAAAAATATTTGTAACCAGCTGAAAATTTAAGGAAATGTTCCTTATTATATTACTTTAAGCATACTAAAACCCCACCAATCCCAAAGGGGTGGAATACTATTTTTTTAATACCATTTTGAATTTACCTCATTTTAGCTTTTTTTCTAATTTTTTATCTGAGGGTAGGTCATTTAAATTGTACATTATCAAACAACCACTCAAGATAATAACATGAAACTTGGCCAAAATGTCTGTTATAATATAAGAAATAAAATCCTCTCCTTTTGTGGCAGCATAAAGTTGCTATCACGTAAACTGCTATGCACGATTTAGCTTGTAAAGAGATTCGAAAAAGGTGAAAGCTGGAAGGAAAGCAAGCACGGAAATGATTGGGTACTTTGTAAAGAATGTGGTTCGGGCAAATTTTAGCCCAAATCTCCTGGACTATGCATGTTTCCAGCATAACTGGGGATCAGCTATATAAAGAATCTAGTGATCGTTTTACTCTTTAGCTTGAAAAAAGAGATTTAATGTAAAATCTTTAATTAAGCAGCCTGTTGTAAACCATGATCACCCGGGCGTGGTGTGGTATTTGGTAATGAACTTGACCGTATTCGATCGTACTTGTACCCAGGGCCTATTTTGGCACATGACCTTAGAACCTGATTCGTACTTGCCTCCAGGGAGGATTCTCGCACTATTGACTGTATTAGACCGCCATTGAAAAGAATGACAATTATTTGAGCCGCGCGCCCGCCCTGGTCATTTTGGAATAGTGCTAAAGGACGCAAACCAAGGACCTTTTTTGGAGACAGCCTAATTAGAAGTCTCTACATGCATATCTTCATTTGGAACGCTGTAGTTTAGTAAAATAGAGCAAAATATGGCACCCATGCATTTTGCCATACGTTTTGTTTGTAAATTTGAAGGACATAAGCTGGCGGTGGCGGATTGTCAAAATGCGGTAGAGGATATTCGTCCGCACTGTAAGAAACATTGAACCCTAAACTAATCCCAAACCTGAACCCGAACCTGAACCCTAATTCTTACACGATCGGTCGGTAGGCCATCAAAAAGTCAGATTTTCAGCTAAAAAAACTTCCTTCCACTGTCAAAGTCTTTCGGCAGACCGGGAAGTTTTCTTAGCCGCATCCCCGCCATGCCGCGAAATGCAAAACATTTGTATTTTATCCCAGAGCCAGAATCAAAATGGCAGCGAAATGAGGATGAAACACTTTCTGATCTGTCGGAAGGCCAGCGACGAAGAAACAACTAAAAAACCGGAGTTGTTGACTCATTTTCCAGAATTTTTAAGTTTGAAAATAGGGTCGGTCAGCTAAGTAAGTAAGTAAGTATATTTCGCCATGAAAACAAATTTTCAAGTTTGTGGATCCAAATTCAAAATTGAGAATACCTGGGCTAGAAAAAGAATTTTCAACGTTAACTAAAAACTTTCTATCAGTTAGGTATGACTGAAACCACTTCACCGATATGATTTTTTGACACAGACAGACAAAACTTCTTATAAATAAATATAAAGCTAGCTAAAACACGGCCGGCCATCCATATTTCCAGCAAAATTTCCCAGGTTACAGTTCGCCATCAAGTTGGTTCGTTGCTTTACAGTAGTGTCCCTTGGCAAAGAAAGTAACCGGTTAGCTATCAGGGTAAAAAACATAAAAGTAAAAGTAAAAGAAGTCATGTTTTACTTGTTGTTACTTCTTCTACTAGACTGCTTAGCGCTAAACCAGGGCAGGATATAAAAGGTAAGCAGTATGAAATATATACAAACAGCTACATGGACCCATGGAATGGACATAACAAGCCAAATAATAACGATTGCCTATGCTAAAGGCTTTTCCATTTTTTCTCCATAAAGAGTGGAGGAAGTAGGAATAGTATTTTTTTCTTATCCCCTGGAAAATAAATATTGATTACCCTGGAAATTTATAAAACACATATCCAACCCTTGGAAATACCCAAAATTGTACAAAAAATGACAGTGGGTAAGTACATTTTGGTCCTGAATTCATTGTATCCATAAAAGTACCATTTTGGGTATTTTACATTTTTGGAGGATTAATATCAAAGGATATAGAACCCTAACCCTAACCCTGACCCTAGCCCTAACCCTAACACTTACCCTTACCCTAACCCTCGCCTAACCCTTTTTTTAAACGACAAAATACCCAAAATGGTACTTTCATGGATACGATGAATTCAGAACCGTACATTTTGCTCTCAGAAGTCCCTGGAAATCTAGATTTCACCCCCTGGAAATTTAATAAACTTGGAATGATAAGCCAGGAAACGTCTGATTTGCCTAGCCTTCTGGAAAACTACTTCCTCTGGGGGGTATGGAGAAAAAATGGAAAAGTCCAATTTAATACGTTGTCTTCAGTACAGAGAACAAAAAAAGAGGGAAACGCATCAACTCGCAACGCCGCCATGAAAAAAATATGTTTCCACGTGGTCCGAAAAATATCGCACAGTCCTCTTGGGCATGTTTTTAATTTGATGAATATCACAAATCTATTTTTAACAAGTTCATATTTCATTATCTAGTTAAAATTTGATGAAATTGCCATATTGATACAAAATTTTAAGTTATTTATGCATTAAAAGATATTAATTGTATTCTTGTTCCTCATGTAATGTCTACCATGCTATTTTAAAGGGCCATGTATACAAATATGGCGGATAATATACCATGTGCTTTTTTATTTACATTCGAAATACCAGTGTTGGCTAGAAACGAGTACTAAATAGTTTGTAAAAAGCTCTAAGGAAAACAAACGAATTTTGAAGCTTGTTGTATCTTCAAGCAAAATTATTAGTAGTTGCTCGAAATTTAAAAAAATTCTATCCTGGACCATGGCTTGTCATGAGAGGATCTCAGCTGGACTCGTTCTTGTGTTTTGTTTGTTATTGGTTGTAAAGTTTGCAAAGAGTGACTTGTTACCTACTCTCCTGTGGGATCCGTACAATCCAATGTAAGTAAGTTTGCTATAGAGGTATTTTGAAAATTTGCAACGTTGATTATTCTGGTTATTTGGTTATTTTATCTTTTAAATGAATACAATAAAAAAGGGGTTTATTGGAAGTAGGAGGATCGAACCGATACCAACTTCACCCTACTGGTTGCAGAGCAAAAGTGCTAACCAACTGCCTATTTCGGCAGAAATAGGCAGTTTGTTAGCACTTTGCTCTACAACTATTAATTAATCATAAAACATTCTTAGGAGTGTAAGAAGATTTATTATGTACCCTGTAGAACCTACTGTGGATCCAGTTGACTTTCTAACTCTGGCGTGAAATAAAAAACACAAATTCATAATTAGTGACATTAAAAAACTTGTTGTTTATGTAATCTTTTATAGATTTTCCTGTCCAAATGTGGTGATTAATGTTCAACAAGGTGATAAGATAATTATTATCCATCCAAATAAAGCTATATTTCCAATACTTCAAAAAAGTGATTCTAGAGACATTTTTTATAACAGAATATATGTGACAAATCAAATTGAAAATTATAAAACTTGTAATTCAACTGGAGGTAAAAATATTATTCTGTTATATTTGTTCATATCTATATTGACTCATTGTTGGATGCATCTATAGACATCCTTCCATGTCTGTTAATGTCTTCAACAATGATATTCTTACCCCTCTTTTGCATAAAATTTCAGCAGAAAATAAATCTGTCATTTTAATGGGCGATTTTAATATAGATATCTTATCATCTTCTAGTTCTGCTGAGGCTACCAGTTTCCTTGATACAATAGGTTCTTATTATCTTCTGCCAAATATCATAATGCCAACCCGCATAACTAGTACTTCCCATACTATTATTGACAATATTTTCTCTACACTGGACCTGCGCGATCCTGTGTCTGGTAACATTATCACATGTATCTCAGATCATCTTGCACAGTTTGTAATATTCGATCAATCCATAAAATCTACTAAACACTCTTCTTCAAGAGTTAAGCGTGACTGGTCTAAATTTTCTCCAGACCAATTTTTATCTAAAATCCAAGAAGTCAACTGGAATGATACTCTACAGATAAACCTTGGAAATCCTAGCTTATCAGTGGATAATTTTTTCAACACTATTGAGCAACTTTTAGATCAGTCAGCTCCTCTGAAAAAATTTTCCCCAAAAGACTTCATAAACTTGACATCCTCACCCTGGATGACAAAAGGAATCATCACCTCTATGAAAATTCGTGATCGGCTTCATAAATCCTTCCTCCGCTCCAAGGACCCAACAGAAAAAAATTTCATCAAAGAAAGGTACAAAAAATACAGAAACAAGATAGTTTCTTTATGTCGAGATAGCAAAAGTAACTTCTATAAAACCTATTTTAGGGATAACTTGAAAAACATAAACAAAATTTGGAAAGGCGTTAATAGCATTGTCTCAACTAAACCGAAAAGTCAATGCCCAGATATTTCTTTGAAAATCAATGGATCTATTACATCTGATCCACAAACTGTAGCAAATACCTTTAATGACTTTTTTTCCTCCGTAGCTGAAAATGTAAAACAGAAAATACCAAGAACCCCCAAAACTTTCAAACAATTCCTTAAAAATCCAATTCAAAACTCTATTTTTCTATCGCCAGTTACTCCAGATGAGGTCCTTGAGTGTCTGTCTGCACTCGACCCAAGCAAAGCAAACGGTCCTTCTAGTATACCTCCCCGTGTCTTATCACTAATTAAAACTGAGATTTCTTCTCCATTATCTGAAATAACAAATTTATGTTTTGCTACTGGTATCTACCCAGAACGACTTAAAACTGTCATGGTCCTACCCTTCCACAAAAAGGGTAGCAAACTTGATTGCAATAATTACCGTCCAATATCACTTCTCTCCAACATTGATAAAGTGATTGAGAAGCTTATTTACAAACGAGTGTACCAATTTCTTTTAAAACAGAAAG
>JAUCNQ010074448.1:0-20862 GCA_032352715.1 Bougainvillia muscus | reverse complement strand
ATCGATAGATCAACGAAATTTTGACATAATAGACTTTCGGAAAGCGCATAGAGTTCAAGACGCCAGTCTTCTTGTTTTTTTTAATATAGGGCTTTAAACTTCAAAGAACGCAGACAAATACAAGAGGATTTAATAGGGGATTATCATGGTTTTTACAATAAAACCAGGGCTTTATAATAAAACAGGGTGGCCACATAAAATTTCTTAGAAAATTCCCATTCCAGCCTTTTCCCCCAAAAATAGATAATTTTCCAGCTTTTTCCCTCATAAAAGTATAAGAAATTCCGGCTTAAAGTGGGAAAAAGCTATGAAAATCCAGTCTAAATTTTACGCAGTCGATTCAATACGATGAAATCATTGACATTTTACAAGAATGTGCAGCAACATTAGGCCTGTATCTATAGCAAACTTAACTGGAAGATTCGCACAAGAAAAGGCGATCTGACTGGAAAAATTTGACATAGCATGCTTCTACATTGTCGGAAAAAGCATTTGCAGAACAGAACATAAGACCAGGTCGAAAATGTATATATTTTTCCAGCCTTATTCCAGCCAAAGGCCATGAAAACCCTTTCTTTTTCCAGCTTTTCCAGCCTATGTGACCACCCTGTAAAATCATACCACTTATATTTTTCGAACATTCGAAAGCTAACACGTAAATATGTTTTAAATTTAAAATCAATTTTAAACACGTTTAGAACGTGTGGGAACCGAGATTTAAGGCTTGTTAACAAAATCCGCATGGGAAATTGGATTAATTTTTTCGAACAGAAAGAGTGTGTCTTTGTGCATACTTTTACTTCTGGTATAATAATACTACAATGAATGATGCGGTCCCTTATATTGTAAAAAAGATGAAAGCAAAAATATTTTATGCTTTTACAGGTTTGGCGGATTTAGTAGTTATTAGAAGAAGAAAGATGAATATGCATACCTCTTCACCCTTTACCATCTTTCGATTGGATATGATTATAATACGCTTCTTACCCTCAATGTTGACAATCTCTGCAACACAATTAGGCTGAAACAAACAAAAATATCAGTATAACATTTTGTTGTACGTCTAAACTGATAGAGGTCTTACAATGAAGAAACATGTAAAACTGATAGAGGTCAGATACAATGAGATACAATGAAGAAACATGTGGTGCATGCTCTATTTTACTTTGTTGCCTAAATTAAAGAAGTTACATACATTTTTTGTCTACGTATTTGATGTCACGAGCTGGATTGAATTTTTTTTATCCTGTTCGTCTCGTTTTTTTCGTCTCAAAAATTCGCTTAAATTCGCTTCAGAATTCGCTTTATGCGTAGTAATTTTCATCTCAGATGAAGTGTTATTGTGCATACTTTGTATGCACAATAACACTTCATCTAAGGTGAAAATGAAGCGAATTGTGAAACGAATAAAAGCGAATTTTTGAGATCAAACCTAACCCAACAAAATGCTTCAGAATTGTTTAAATGTACATGACCATTCGATAGAGACCAGGCGTTAAAATGGTTTTAAATTGTTTTGGAAATGTTTAGAAAGTACTTCAACCTCATTAATCAAATTCGATTTTTATAAAATAGCTTTTTGAGATAGAAGTCAACAAGATATAACAATATATTGAGGCGCTTCATTCACACACTTGTTCTAGCAGGACATTCAGATCAACGTTAATGAAATCAGAACCCCTGAATACAGGTCTTAACACTTTCCTACAAAACTCATGTATTCAATTTTTATTCAGAAGAAATGTCTTTGTATGAGTGCACAAAGACACTTCTTTTGAGATTAAAGTGGTACGATTAAGTTAAAATAAATATAAAACCCTTTTAATGGTTAGAAATGTCAACTAACGACTTTATTTTGAGCGATAAATTTGAAGTTAAAAAACTTATATAGGAACTGTCCTTACATTACAAGAATGATTTATGTATCTAGCCGGACCCCCACTCATTGTAGCATCGACCACGACATCACTATCTATACGAAACATGTAGATACCACGATTCTAAAAGATATAATAAAATAATTAACTATAAAGAAACAACAAATACATAGGAAAGCGTCTCAAAAACACGCTTTATAATAAGTTCGCTTTATTCCTATCATATCATATTATTCCTATATTTTTACTCAGCTTTTCAATGACACTTCATCTGAGATAAAAATGAAACGATTTGTGAAACGATAGATAATTAAGAATAAAAAACCAATCTTATTTCTAGTTCTAACAAAATTATAAAATTTCGAATTCGTTGGTCAAACTTTTAAAGACAACCTTTGTTCGCTGTGGCAAGTGCTGCACATCGGTGTACATCAAATGGTCATGCAAATTCAAACAATCCTAAAGCATTCTGCTTGAGTCTTTTTAAAGTGTCTGTGACCATTTTGTACCATCATATATCAAAGATTTAATAAATACATTTGATCCATTGCACTATGCCTTCATTTAAAGAATATTGTCATCATTATCCAATAGAAAATTATGTTCTCAGCGCCGTTAGGCAAGTTAGTATAAATTAGGATTATATCAAATTCTCCCTACCTGATGTTCATAGCGTTGTTCTAGACGATTTGCAACTTCATTTCGTATCAAAGAACCAATATATTCAATCACAAATGTATTCTAGAATTAAAAAAAATTGTTATTGCAAAAAATCATTAATATATTGAATTAGGGAAGCGTAAACTTATTAGGGTTCGTCTCAATAAATTCACTTTAATTCTTTCTATTTTCATCACAGATTAAGTGTCACAAAGTATTCACAAAGACACTACTTCTGAATAAAAAATGATACCAGCAACGAAATGAAATAATAAAGCGAATTTTGGGGACGAAGCCTCATTAATATGCCCATGTTTTCTTATTTTTTTATACTAATATTACATTACTCCACTCATCCAGCTTAATTATAGACATTGCTCAAAGAAAAGAAATTTACACAGATTATAAACCAGGGCTTAATCTGGAATAGGAAGGCAACGTCCGATCAGTTAAATAAAGACAATTTTATGTAAAGGAGCCCTAAAAATACTTAGTTTTCAAAGAAGGACTCATTTTCATAAACCAGGCACTATCACCATCATAACTCATGGGGCAGCGTCCGGATGGGGGGACACTTAAAAGGCCAAGATTAGTACCCGTTCTCAGTAACTAACATCGCCCTTGAACGTTTTGATAAGATTTAGAGTAAAGAGAAATTTGCGTGTAAATTTATATTCAGGAGAACGTCGTATACATCATAAAACTTCCGCTATGATGCGTTAAGAAAAGGTAAGATTTACGAGATTAGCTTTACCTCATCGATATCTTTCTGTAAAAACAACCCCAAGCCTTGTATTCGTGATCTTCCTAAAACAACACAGTTACGCCAATCTTTCTGCATACGACGATATTGACCAGATTTTGTGCTCATAATAAATGCAGTTCGCTGTGAGTAAGTAAGCCAAGTATCGTCGTTTATTACAGTGCCTTTTTCCACATGTTCATGAGCAGTTCGCATGGCTAATGGTCTAAATAAATATAGTTGACGTTTTGTATTAAATTGTTTAAGACGCGGCAAAAGAAAAGACTGAAAAAAAAATGGGATCATCATGGTAAAGATTTGTAGACAATACAGATTTTTTACACAACAGCGTAAGGGAAATTTGTATCAATTTTTATACAGGTGTGTTTTTGTGCATACTTACAGGGTTCCCACAAAAAATTCAATGTCCAATTCCAGGACTTTCCAGGACGTTTTTTCACTTTTTCCAGGGCCCTTACACTCTAATTTCCAGGACAATTCCAGGACATTTTTAGGAATTCCAGGACTTTCCAGGACTTTTTGAGACACCCGAATTATGTGAAGAAGAGAAAAACATTATTTTCCAAGCAAGTATTATAGCCCCCTGGTGTTACCAAGGTAGAATGAACACAAATCATCCTGTAAAATACATTAGAAGGAACAATAATAAGTAAAATACAAAACGCCTTCATAAGTTTTTATTGATTTAAGACACGGAAGGAGCTGTATAAAATTCCAGGACCTTTCCAGGACTTTAGGTAAAAATATGTCCAAATCCAGGACTTCCCAGGACTTCCCAGGACCGATTTCTAATTCCAGAACTTTCCAGGATTGTGGGTACCCTGACTTAGTATGCACAAAAACGCTTCTTCTGTGATGAAAATGGTTCGTATCACGATAGGAATTTGTGGACGGTCCCTAAATGTTTACAGATCGTAGAGCAGCCTTAAAAATCTACACACCGATCTAAATTTTGAAGTTTCTTAACCCTTTAATGCACAGGATTGTTAAAGAGTGTGTGATATCATCTTTTATATTATTATTATTATTATTATTATTATTATTATTATTATTATTATTATTATTATTATTATTATTATTAATATTATTATTATTAATATTATTATTATTATTATTATTATTATTATTATTATTATTATTATTATTATTATTATTATTATTATTATTATAACTATTATCACTTTATGACTTTAAGAAAGTGTACATTTTCAGAAAATAACGAACTAATGTCGTCCTAGATGCTTCTCCTTGCCATCGGGGGTCAAAATATGGCACATTATCTTTCTAGGGTTGGTCTCAAACATTCCCGATGAACAAATCGTTAGACACCTCTTCTGAATAAAAAGGATTGTTAAAGAGTGTATGATCATTTTCTGTAACATTATTATTATCATTTTATGACTTTTAAACATTTTCAGAAAATAACGAACTAAGTCGTCCGAAGATGCTTTTCCTTGTCATGGGGGTCAAAATATGGCACATTATCTTTCTAGGGTCGGTCTCAAACGTTTCCGATTCACAAATCGTTTGTATGATAAAGCATTCACATTGCACCTTTTATGAATGAAAATAGATAGGAACATAAATTTATCACGCAATTTTTAAAACGTTGACTTGCACCCAAGGGCCTAGTTGTTCGAAACCGGATTTAATATGGACTAGCTTAATCTGGTATTAAATCTTACGTTAACCAATTAGAATTGATTAGAAATCAATTCTGATTGGTTAAAGCTAGATTTAATACTGAATCACAGTTTAATCCTCTTTCGAACAACTGGATTCAGATTGATATCTCACCTTTCCCTATGATGTTTACGAAATTTTTCCGAACGAATGCATCCCGTAGGATTCAAAGCTAGAGGTAATTCTGCTATTAGTATTGGAGTACGACCAAATTTAAAATTGTAAGATGGTATGGTATCAATCCCAGGTAACTATAACAGAAATACAATCAAATTATCGGGAAATACAATCAAATTATCGGGAAATTCGTATCACTTTTCATCACATAGGAAGTGTCTTCAAAATACTTCTCCTGAATGAAAATTGGTAAGAGTTTCTCTATATGAATTTTGTGGAAAAACTGGATAAATAATTTGAAAGAAATCATTTAATTTAAGAAAAAGCCTAAATAAAGCATGAAGTAAGCACCAATTCTAACAATCAATCTACTGGGAAACAGAGGTATAGATTATTTACGGGTCCGTCTTAAAAATTCGCTTTACAAATTGCTTCATTTTCACCTCAGATGAAGTGTTATTGCGCATGTATGCACAATAACACTTCATCTGAGATGAAAATTGACAGGAATGAAGCGAATTTGAGAAGTGAATTTTTGAGATGGTTCCTAATAGAACGTTTAAAAAATTATTTTGTTAATTTCATGTTGAGAAGAAGTGACGTAGAACCATCTACAAAATTAATTAAGCGATTAATTTTCATACAGAAGAAGTGTCTTTGTGCATACTTTTAAGTATGCACAAATACCCTTCTTCTATGATGATAATGGTACGATTGGGATACGCATTTTGTGGAAGGTACTGTAGAGCAGAAAAAACAATATATTCAAAACCATAGCATTACTCACCGATTCAATCATACGCTGTATAGTTGGTTCAACTAAGCCAAACAGATCTTCCCCTTTGAGAAACTCTGGAAAAACTTTCAGTAAATTCTCCCTTTCACGATGTTTTTGAATGTTGTTGACTATCTCTTCCCAAACACCTAAAAAGTAGAAGATCAATCAAAGCAAAGCAACAATAAGCGCAAAAATATATTTATGCTACTTCAGTAAAGGAGAAATTGCATCGTATGTAAGGGACCGTCCACAAAATTCGTATCGCAAATCGCACCATTTTCATCACAAAAAAAAGGGTACACTCCTTCTGTATGAAAATTGATACGAATTTCCTAACGAATTTTGATCATTATGTAATTATGTAATTATGATCATTTTGAACAGACCTTACAAGAGCACTATAAGGGGAGGGATACAAATGAGGAAAATGCATTCCTTAATAAAGAACTCTATTTGATACCTTTTGCCGTACAGCTTGTATATTGACTAGCTTCGGTTCCGTTAGCGTGTACTTTTACTTTAAATCGTGGCGTTCGAAATCTTTCTGCGATTGAACACGTATAGTAACGGCGACGTCTAATGTCGTGGTGGTCCCAAAATATTGACGTAGTTTCGTAATTGATCTAAAATGGAAGACAAATCTCTCGAATATGAAAGAAAAATACCCACACGGGTATAATCTGAAATGAAAAATGTTAAACTTTTTATGTAAAATATATCTAAGTTTTATTATAATTATAATACTTTAAAGGAAGAAACTTTCGCGATTTCGCAATTTTTGGCCAAAATCGCGAAAGTTTGAACCCGCAAAATATTTGTTATCTATAAATCGCGAAATTTATTCTTGGGAAAAATTTGTTTTAGACTCGCTAAAGTCAAGAAATGTAAAACTTTAAATAAATGAGGAAGGCAGAGGCGGATTTATAGGGGGATCCAAATTTTTGGAGGAAAGTTAAAGTTAGAAGCAATTAAGACGTCACAAGGAATAAAATCCGAGTAAAAAAATCGATATTACCCCTTTCATGTAAAATAGTCTTAAAAATACCTAGTTTTCAAAAAAACTAGATATTTTCAGGTCTTTTTTACATGAAAACATCCCTTATTCAACTAATCGGAATATGGCCTCATAATCTAGATTAGACCCTGACCAACCAAAGGAGGACATAATAGTTGCCTGGTTCCTATGAATAAGAGTTCATATGAAAGTTTATTCGTACTTTGTATTCATTTCCACCTTAGATGAAGTGTTATTGTAACACGTAAGTGTTCAATAACACTTCATCTGAGGTGAAAATGAAATGATTTGTAAAAGGGAAATTTCGAGACGATTTCTTACCGGATAAACATGTTCTTTTGTCGAAAAGAATTCGAGTAAGTTTGTAGGAATATGACCAAGTTCATGAAATATAAGATTACCAACACGAAATGTATATTCTTTCCTTTCAAATTCGTTGTTTTTATTCAGCATTCTAGATAAGGTAATGTTTCCAATTTACAAAAGAACAATCAAATCATTCAGAAATTACAATAAGATTACACGATGAAAGACGCTCTTTACCAGCATTCTATGCTGAGACAAGTTTACTATACAGCCTCTAAACTAGACCTTTTAAAGTTCCGACAACCGGACGCTACCCGTTGAATAATGACGAAGAAATTACGCCTTTTATGTAAAATGGTCTTAAATATACATAGTTTAAATAGAAATATTCTTAGGACTTTTTTTTACATAAATATTGCCCTTTTTCAACAAATCGGACGCTGCTCTATCCTAGATTAGGCACTACTACCGGAAGATTAGGCCCTACTACCGGAAGATTAGGCCCTACTACCGGAAGATTAAGTGAAATCACACTACATAAAACTGTACCTATGGTAAATCCTAGTTTTTTTAGGTCTCACCTAAAATCTTCGATGCATGATATCTGAAAATGTTCACACATATTGAACTGTCTACAGTGCTTGACGAATTTGAATTAGTTTAAAATTTGGCGAGAACTGAGAGTTGACCTGGGTCATTCAGCAGATATGCCCCTGCGTGTAACCCATGCTTGTTTTTCAGTTTTTAATGAAGGGTGAATAATTTAATTTTTAGTTTTTCAGTTTTAACACAAATAGATTTAAAATTGTAAATCTTTTAAATAATTATGACATAGCTTTTCATCATAGAAAAAGTGTGTTTGTGACCAGACCCTATTTTAGACCTTTAAAGGGTCCGTCAATCGGACGCTTTCCGTAAATTATCACAGTGAAAGTACCCCACTTATGTAAAAGAGTCTTAAAAATACCTAGTTTTCTTTGAAAACTAGGTATTTTTAAGTCTCTATTACATAAACATTGCCCTTTTTCAACTGATCTGACGCTGCCTTCCATTTCTAGAATAGGCCCTGGTGACACTTCTTCTGAATGAAAACTGTTACCAATTTCCATTTAAATATCATTCGAACGGTCCATAAACAAACTTACTTTGCAATTTGTTTGGTAACATCGCGATCTATGTAGACTTTCCTTCGAACAACATAAGAGCGAAGTTCTTCATTTGGCAGTCCAAAAGACTTGTGATTACTACAGAGTATAGTCTAAAACAATTCATCAAATTAGATTAAACATGATAAGCCATTTATGAATCTAGTAATATGTATGGAAATTCCCAGCATTTCCATCACAGAAGAAGTGTCTTTGTGCATACAAAGTATGCACTTAAGACACTCCTTCTGTATGAAAATTGATACGAACTACCATTGGAATTTTGTGGACGGTCTCTTAGAAAGAAAATAATGTTGGTGAAAACAGACAAATCTTTTAGCTAGTAACAAAACTCTTTCAGGTTATAGATGTCAACACATTTTCAGAGGCAGACTCATAACATGCTTTTGCTTAGTCACAGCAGCAAGAGGGATACTCAAAGTCATTAATTTTAATTACTTTATGTATGACAATGGGTCTCTAAAGACCCATTGTCATACATAAAGTTATTAAGAATTAAAAGTGATTATACTCCATCGTGTTGCTCTGACTAGGGCTGGATCCGCCACTGATTTTAGCTCATTCATGCCGTACATAGTCCATCCAGTAGAATCTAATTCCAATGCTAAAAAGGCTTACCTTATCCTTAAAGAATTCAGATCTCGATTGAACAGCACACGCGAAATGAAAGGTTTTATCACAGTGTTGTCTTTGTTGTGCACCAAACGAATGAGAACAGTTTACTGTAGCACCAATCTTATTACAATGCGAACACCGTGTGGATTGGCCTCTAATATAAGCTTTATCTACATTATGAAGACCACCATTCAATGCTTCGTACACTTCACTGGACCATAATGCACAATTTAAATGTACCCATATATCTACACCATAATTGAGTAATCGTGACGTCATATTCGGTTCTCCATCTCCTACGGCTCTACAAAAGATACAAACACGTCTATCCTTTATGCCATCATTTGGTTTTAGCCGCACATCGTATTTAGCCATAAGTTCAACTAATTCTTCTTTTGTCACTTTACGACGGACTTTTTTCTTGTCAGACGGCTGGAAGTACCATCGCTTCCAGCGTGGTTTTCGCGCTTCTTCGGATTTGATATCATCTGGTTTCGAGTCTATACCTGGTGCACACAGATCTCCACGAATGGAATCAGAAGGAAGAGGAGAGAATTGATGGTATTCATCCAAGGTAACCATTGCAGCCGTTTTAACAGCGTCAACCAGTTCGATGTCTTCGTCTTCAACATTAAACTGTAGTTTACGTTGAAACATATCGATACAGCCATTACTACAAAATGCAAGATTGTCTGTTAAACTCAGTTCGTCCTTACTCCAAACACCCTCACTGACTTCTTCAAATCTTTTGTCTACATATAATACAAGATCTGACAGTGGTCGGTAACAATGATTACAGTGTGAAATTGGTAATGTATCTATGTCTGCATTAATGTCCTTGTTAACGGCTTTCTGGACCTCATCATGAACTTCATCTCCCGCCATATTAACAGTACTGTCAGCAGTACTTGTTATCTTCACAAACTCGTTGTCGTCATCTTTGTAAGTACGCTCAGGACTAGGAAACAATGGTATCATTGTAGGGTCTGTTGTTGAGTGTAAAAGATTTGCTGACTCAAGGATAACAGGTGGAGGTGTTGGAGGGCGGTCAGTATAGATATCTTCCATACCAAAAACTAAACCATTGCCATACAATCCTGATACGTTAAGTGAGGTATTCTCTTTTTTGTAACCAAATGGTTGGGTGAGTGGATATAGTAAATGAACTTCAGGCTCACATAAAGGGATTTTTGGTGGTGGTGGTGGAGGCGGTGTCTTTGGTGTAAGCGTTGGAATAGGACTTTCCAATTGTTTCTCCACAGTTCCATCGTGGATTGGTAGCGGCGGAGGAGGTTTATGTGGTTTCTTTTTCAGTGTTGTTTGTAGTTGTTTGGCTTCTGCGAGCAGTTTTTGTTTTAGCATTCGTGCTTGAGCTCTTTCAGCCTTTTTTTGTTCTTTTAATATTTTAAGTTTCTCCTTTTCTTCACGTTTCTTTTGACGTTCAATTTCTCTCATGCGTCTCTTCTCCTCTAATAACTTTTCCTTCTCTTTTTTCTTTGGCGTTTTCATCAAAGATTTTTTCTCAAATTCAATCAACTGACTCAGATCATCTGCATGTTCATTAGTTTTCGATACCGTTTTTCCGGGTGGTTCAGCAGAACTAAACATACCTGGAAAAAGTTTCATTTCCCCTTGCTTAGCTCTGTCAATTGCTTTGTCACTATGCTGAAGAAGATTTGTTACTGAGAATGGAGAAGGACGACGATCTTTTGATACTGCACTGAGAAGAGGATCACCTGCATGAAGAGATGTGTGATTCCTTATAACTTCTGCCGCCATCTGATTCAAACTAGCTCTTGGGCCGAATGTCGAAGTGTCACCTATAGGTACAGGAAGGGCTGTCCCAGGTGTCTTCATTGAATCTGGACCTTTTAATTTGTCAGCAGCTGATGGTTTATCTCCAGCTTTAGCACGTTGAAATACCTGTGACGGATGGGTTGGAAAGAAAGGTTTAGTGACAGCACTTCTTGGGTGTAAAAGTTGTTCTGCAGCTTTCTGTGCACTAAGAAGTTTCATTTCGTGTTGAGCACGTTCTATCTCATGTCTCATCTTCTCTTTTCTTAAGAACGTTTCATCGTACTGGAAGGGTTGAGTAGGTACAGGTGTGGCAGTGTTAAAAGAAGGTGAGTTCATACCAGGACTGGTAGTTATAGCTGTTGCTATCATCGCTGAACTCAAGCCATTTGTAGATATGATCGGTCTTGCTATAGGTGGTGAAAATGAGGCTGGTGAAAATGGGGCTGCCGAAGCTTTGCTTTCTGCTATACTTCTTTCAAAAGATGCCATCAAAGACGGAGATGAAGAAATGACACTGTGTGGTTTTGGATTAGTTAATACATACGGAGCCATGGTAGAAGTAGATAAAATACTAGATATTTCTTTCTGTTTCTGACTGTTTTTAGGATTTGTGAATGGAAGCATAGTAGTACTAACAGTTGTTGCCGATGGGCTTTGTACAGGTAGTGAAGTAGTTGGTGTTGAGTGAAGTTGTCTTTGAGCATGTTGTTTCATTTCATCAGAGAGTTCAGGAACAGGAAATTTTGGTGGTGTAGCATTCTTTTCAGCAGATGATGTACTTGTAGATTTCTTTTTATTTAAACGACGTGGTTTAGCTGGTTTCTTTTTAGGTTCCTCCTAAAATAAGAAAACATCATACAAGTATTTAATCTGTTTATCATAAGTTATGGGTATAGTGACCGTTCACAGAATTTGTATGGAAATTCGTATCAATTTTCATACTTAGTATGCACAATGAAGCGAAATTTTGTGACAGTTCCTAAAGTATAAAAACTGATACGAATTTCCATACGAATTTTGTGGACGGCCCCTAAAATGATGTGTGAAAAAACAGTTTGAGATAAAACCATGAAATAAAAACAGAAGGGCGTGGGGGGGGGGAAGTGCATTAAAAACTTTTAATGATGTTTGATTGAGTAACCATCGAATTTTTATCTCAAGAGGAACAAAAGTGTCGTATCTTTATAAACTTTAAGTAGACAAAGCATTTTTTCAATTTTCTAGACGGGCATAATTGATAAGTGGTCAACCAAAACAGAAAATGTAATATGTGATAATCGTGTAAATTTGATTTTAGATATGTCAAGTAGAATACCTAATTTTTTTAGACGGTTGGTTTTTACCCGGCTTTTGAAGTTTCTGCAATAAAAAATAAAAAGTCAAGGAAGGACAATTGAATATAATTCACCTGTAAAATACTCTGAGAAGGAAATCAATTTTCAATGTTAGAGATGTTATTGAATATTGTACTTAGGTATAAAGTAGTCCAGGTATATTTATTATTCTTTATGATAGTCTCCTTTTGTTGACGGGCTGTCAAAAGTTCCCCCAGAAAATGTTTGTCCTTCTCTCACAAAACCTAAAAAGATTCTTGTCGGCCACCGTGATATTATCCAGTATATGTGACATCACAGCTTTAAGCGCGTTAAGCAGTGCTGTGGTGGGAAAGCAACGAGTGGTTTGTAAAAGATAAAGAAAATACGAATGTTGATCTGTTTCGGCAAGGAATGGATAAGTTGATACTCACAAGAAGGAAATTGGCCACAGTTTGAGTCCATGGGGCTTCGTTCGTAGCGGGAAATAACAAAAATCTGTTTAGTTGATGTCTTCGTAAAATGTAAAAGATTATTTTCCACACACATTTTTTTAACCGTTAGTGTTTCATTATTAAACTATTGTTATAAAAGATCAAATGATCAGAAAATCAACTATTTTTGTTTCAAACATTATTTCTCTCTCTCTTTTGCATACACTGAAAGGAATAAACAAAGTAAGTTTGAAGCTCTTACGTCACGTTACTATAGAAACATAATTAATATTTTCAGTTTTAAAAAATAAAATGGAGACGAGTGTTGAATAATATTTGTGAACAAAAAGCGCAATAACTCGCGTTTTAAAGGTTTTCATTAAAAAAAATTGTCAGGCAGTTTTTTATGCCATTTGGAGCATATCTAGCCATTCTCTAGAAAAATATTTTTTTGATGTTAGTTCTCCTTTAAGTATTAGCTTTTGTTCACTCAAAGTCACAGAGAAGGACAAATTACAATGTAAAATAACGATTTAAACAGTTCTGAGCTTCAGTTTAAGCAGTTCTTTAACCTTTTTTCCCAAGCTTCTGCAAGTAAAAATAAAAAGTCACGAAAGGACAATTGAATATAATTCACTCGTACAATACTCTGAGAAGGACACCAATTTTCAATGTGAGATATGTAAATAAATATTGTATATACTTAGATATTAAGTAGTCTAGGTATACTCAGTATCCCTTATGACAGTATCCTTCGGTTGAAGGGCTGTTGAAATTCTCTGGAAAATATTTGCCCTTCAGTGACTTTTTTAATACAAGCAGTATCCTACAAAATCTAAAAGGACATGTCAAATGTAAAGGAGGCCATGCGGGTTATTGTGTGGTATGAAGTAAGATGAGAAGTTTCTTAAGAAGGTGACAAAGAAAGATTCAAAACATACAAACCTATGTTAGATATTTGCAGAAGCTCCAGGGATCCACAGGAGTTGAGCGAGAAGAAGATGCTGTGTTTTACTATGAAGTGTAAGAGACCTCAATAAAGCCAGATAATATCAAAAATGGTAGAAAATGGCTATGGAATATTAGAGACAGTATAAATATACTTTTTCCATGTGTTTCCTCTAATAAAAATTGATTTAAAAAATACTATTTTTTTTTCCTTCCGTGACCTGTCCTTCCGTGACCCTATCTCTTTCTAGAAAAAAGGCTACAATCGATCGGGGGTTTTGGCTCCAAAATTGAACATTATTAAGTACAGGAGGTATGTAACTTAGCATTTCAGCTTATTTTACGCAATTTAATTCCATAAATTCAATGGAATTTTAAAATAAACACATTGCTCTCTTTTTTCCTTCTTCGCTGTGATCTTTCCGTGATCGCATCTTAAAACAGCGATAGTCAGTAGACAATGAAATCCAAAAATTATTGATTTTAGTATTTTTTAAGGCAGCATAAGTGTCTTTAATTTCTGGAGAACAGAAAGTTACCAAAGCAATAGCTTATCTCTGAGAAATTATTAAGAGTCCTCTGATTTCCTTCTGTGACCAAAACGGTAGTTATCAATTAGGCCCAGACCCAGGTAGGGTGCACAAAATTCGTTTAATTTTATCACAGAAGAAGTGCCTTTTCTTTTGTAAGAAAATTGATACCCAAAGCTACATCTTCTGATATGAAAATAATAATCGTAAAGGTTCGTCGCAAAAATTCGATCTAATTCGCTTAACAAATCGCTTTATTTTCACCTCAGATGAAGTGTTATTGTGCACAATAACACTTCATCTGAGATGAAAATTGACAGGCATGAAACGAATCTATAAAGTAAGCGAATTTTTTTGAGACGAACTCTAATTAATCTAGAACAACGCTACGTTAGATCTGAACATGAATTACAATTTACCTCACTACGTACACTTTGAATAATTTGAGCCATCTGATGTTGTACTTGTTGCATACTAGCTTGCATTCGTTGTTGTAAATGCATTTGTTGATCTCCTGGTAAAGTCATGACCCATTGACGATATGCTTGCTGTGTTAGCATCTGTTGTTGATACATGGCGTTCAATTGATGTTCAGTAAATTGGATACCACTTGCTGCCATTCGATGCAATTGTGCCTAATAAGGGGTGGATGGTATAATTAAGAATCGTCCACAAAATTCGTATTCAATAATGCGCACATACTTAGTTTGTAGAAAGAAACTTCAGTGATAAAAATGATACGATTTGCGATAAGAATTTTGTGGACGGTTCCTAATATAGTTTTCAGAGGTAACATTAAAAGCAAGGTTGACGTGATATCAGAAAGTCAAAGGGTTCTTCTCATTGTTTTAATTCGCTTCACAAATCGCTTCATTTTCGCCTCAGATGAAGTGTTATTGTGCACACAAAGTATGCAAATTAACACTTCATCTGAGATGAAAATTAACAGGAATGAAGCAAGAATATAAAGCGATTTTTAAGAGGCTTCCTAATGCATTCAGGCCCTCATCCATGACAACGGGTGAATTATGATGGTGTTTAAATATTCGTTATAAATAAATAAATAAAGGTGGTGCTTTTATGTAAAATAGTCCTAAAAATACCTAGTTTCATAAAAATTACTATTATTCAACTGATTGGAGGATGTCTTTCTATTAAAGATTACACCTTGACATTGTTAGGCTAATTATAAAATTTCGTTTCGAAATGAAGTCAGCATTAGCGAATTACTTCTTCTTCTTTTGTTGTTGCATAAGTTGCTGCTGTAAGAATGACTTGTTTGTGAAATTGTTGTTCATTTCTATTAAATTTCATTCAGAAGAAGTGTCTTTATGTACACTTCATCTGAGATGAAAACGAAATAATTCGTGAAAAGAATCAAAGGCAATAAGCTTAAAGCTAAATATCTCTGATAGCAATGAAAGGGCTACAGCTGTTAAGGGACGGTTAAAAAAACTCGCATGAAAATCCGTATCAATTTATATACAAAAGGAGTGTCTTTATGCATACTGAGTTTGCACAAAAACACTCTTCTTCTGTGATTAAAATGGTACGATTTGCAATAGGAATTTTATGGACGGTCCCTAAGCAAATGATAATACTCGTTTTAGAAATGAAGTCATCATCAACGATTTAGGGACCGTTCACAAAATTTGTATCGTTATACGAACCATTTTCATCACAGAATTTTGTGGACGGTTCTTCACTAACCTGTTGTTGCATGAATTGTTGTTGTAATAATAACATTTGTTGGTGAAATTGTTGTTGTAGAAGAAATTGTTGTTGAGGTGACATTTGTTGTTGGCTTAATTGTTGGAATTGAAGTTGTAGTTGGAATTGATATTGTTGAAATTGCATGAGTAGAAGTTGATGTTGATAAATAAAGATTTGATGATATTGAGGTGAACCAGGATGTAAAGCAATAATGTTGGATTTTTGTAAAGGAGAAGAGTTTGTTGGACTAAATGGTGATGTGAAGCCACCACCACTAGAGTTTCCAGATAATGAAGGAGCGCCTGGTGTGGTGCTGCCAGGGAGAGATTGTGACCCTGATGTGCTACCAGGAAGAGGCTGCGGAGTAGAGGTACCAGGAAGAGATGGTATACTAGGGTTTGAGGTCCCTGTTAATAATGGAGTACTTGCTCTTACACTGTTCAACATATCAAATGGTGATTTTGCTTCTACTCCCACTCTGTTTGTTAATAGCGGAGATTTCATACCACCTTCTTCTAACTTTTTACTATCAAAAGTCATGTTTGGGAAAGACCAGTTGGTGTGGTTAGGAATGTCTGTCTTTTTTCTATTTGGGTCACTCTCCAATCCAGGAAATGCAGAGAAATGTGGCATAACTCCAAACTTTGCAGCAGCAGCAGAAGTAGCAACAGATAATTCCGGGTGTTCTGCATACTTTCCAATGGATTCATCTGCATCCTGACTGTCTTTTTGAGATGAAGGTTTTTCAGGAGGCTTTATTTGGCTATGATTCATGATTGTACTATGTAAACCAACAGGAACTGGGTGAAACTTATTCTGCATGTGATCGAATGGTAACCTGGAGACACTAAAACCCATACGAGGGAAATTTGGTCTTGGTACACCACTTCCTGCATGAGGTGGATACATTGCGTGTGGCATAGATAACATAGCTGCAGAGTTTGACGAAAAGTTTGGATGTGAGATTGACACATTGCTTTGGGGTGGCAGGGATGGAGATGATGATGATGGCATATGTCTGTTGGCGCCCCCATTCCCAGAGGATTCTGATGAGCCACCATCAGTTTTATGGACAGGTGGGTCTTTACTATCTTTGATATCAGAACAAGTTGATTTTGTGATAGGGAGCCTTTCTTGATCCTCTTCCATGGTAATCTCATAGTCAGAGTGGAGAACATCGTGACCGTCAAGGTCTGGATAATTTTGTCTATGTAAACTACGTGCACAACATTCCAAACGGTCAGTATCACATGTATCTCTGACATTTGAAGGGGAAAATCTGCTACTTCGTCGATCAAAATCGTCTTCATCATCTGTAGGTAGAGTACCATCATTATAAATAGGCGTACTACCTCTTTTAGTAAAGCATTCCTCCCCAGAATCTGTGCTGTCAAAGCGATCATAACCTCCAGAGCATAGTATATTCCCAGTTGGTCCAGTTCGTTCATCATCATCATCAGACCACACAGCGGGTCTAATAGGTTGTGGCTTCCGTTTTGATAACAGATTCTCTTCAAACTCATCAACTCCATATTGAATACTGGCAATGGGTTGATAACGTCGATCAACTTGATATTCATAACTTTGCTTGCCATTCCTTCTTATGAATCTCATACTAGTTTCTTCGTCATCACTTATACTGTCATTAGCTACAGCATTTTTACTTTGACTAGCAGATATTCTGTCACTCTCCAAAACATTGTTACAAGGATCAGAACACAGAAGGTGTAATGACTTACAACTGGCTTCATTAGAAGCATCGTTGTCATCTTCTGAAACAGTGTATCCACCACCACCACTACCAGTATTATTTGAAGAAGCACTCGACACTTTTCTATCATCTTCATTTGTTTCGTTTGGTTTACGTGGATCTTCAGATGTAGAAGTTCTCGAGCTGGTTATTTCATTTTCATTGTCAGTTCTTGTAGATGATTGGTCGGGCTTTGGTGTATTAGCTTAAAATAAAAGAGTAATGATAAAAATGTGTATAAAAGACAGTCCACTCCACAAAATTCGTAGAATTGTTATATTATCAATTTTTCTGTTAATAAAATGGTACGATTTGTGGTACAAATTTTGAGGATGGTCTATAAGTAACTTTTACACTCTCATCTTCACTTAACTTCTCTTTAAAATTATTGAATTTAGCAATAAGTAGATTAAGCCATCTTGATTAAAACACTACTATGATGCACCGATAGCAGCATTTCCTTAGTGACAGACCACAAAATTCATATCATGGATAGGCAGCGGAAGGGGAGCTTTAGGGCTGCAGCCCCCTCAACTTTTTGCAAAGTAGACATTTTGTTTCGTATTTATCCTATTTTCTCAATAGCACAGTTTGTCATAGGAAAGATATTTGAAGAAAATGTTGTATAACGGTTGTCTGACAATTTCGGCACAGAAAATGCATTTTCCGGGACTCGGTAGAAGAAAAATCGAAAATTGTCTTTCTCGGAGCCAACAATGGCCTGAATAAGTCACTAAATCTCATCCCTCTCAACTTCAGATTCATTCCACCGCTCATGATATGTCGTACCATTTTCATCACAGAAGCAGTGTACAGTATGACACTGTTCTTTCTGTTCTCTATTCTGAGCCGGACCCGCTATACACTGAAAACTATATTTAGGTTGGAACTATAAAATTAAAAATTTAAACAGGTAAAAGTTTTAAATGTAGAAGTTCTTGTTCATAGAAGTAACACTACAATGAATCCAAAAAAAATTAATTTACCTTTCTCTGTTTTTTCACTGGAATCCGGGAATTCATCATTGGATGTGCTGTCAGCAGCTATTCGACTGATTTGAAATAATGCTGACTTAGGTAAAGTATTTGGAGATTGAATTGTATGTGCTCTCTGGAAAGATTTTGTTTTATCTTCTGTAAAAGGTGGTCGAGGTTGACGTGGTGGCATAAATGGAGGTCTTACAAAAACACTTGTGGCATTACTTTGGTCAGGTTCACCAGAAGGTTTTGAGTAGGGAGGATAAGGCATGCGTTCGTCATAGTGACCATGAGCTGCAGGGCGAGGTTGAAACATATGAGGTGGATATGCACTTCCAGAAGGGGCATAGGGAGGAAATAATTTTCCAAAACTTCCATGACGTTGATAATACTGTTTAGCAATTTCTGCCATCATTGTGTTGTATAACTGGTGTGGTGGTGGCATGGATGGATCAACCTCTTGACCTTTTCGATATCTCATCATGTACTCCATAAACATCTGTTGGTATATTGCAGCCTCAGGAACATTTCCAGCAGGAAAATAGGGTGGTACACGAGGAGGGAAGTTTGGCCCTTGTCCTTCGGGTGCCTGTGTAGGCGGGGAAGTGTTTTCTGCAGCAGTTTTACTACCAGCTTGAGAAGTAGGTCCACCAGGTGGAAAATCCTTATACATTTGACGTTGTTGATATAAGAATCGTATTCTTTCTTGGTGTTGTTCTTCGTTGTCAACAGCAGGTAGATTTTTATCTCCATGTGACTTTTGTGAATGGCCATAAGCACTTTCTTGTTGTGCAAGTTGCCATTGTATGTATTGTTGTTGGGATGCCATATATTGCTGTTGATGAAGTGAATGGGCCTGCTGTTGCTCAGCATTGCGTACTGGATTTGCATGATCAATAGAACGTGAAAGTAAACTTTCCACTTCTGCTCGACGCATCTCATCATATGCTGCTGTAGGGTTGTTACGTAGAAAACTTTCATGTAAAACCTTTGCATCATCGCTAAATGGAAATGATGTAGGAGTCGGACTACCTTTCAGTGATGTACCAGTTGGTGTAGGGGGTGCAGACAACCTTGACGTACTTAGTTCTGGTGTAGAAGTACCAGATCTACTGTCATCTGCTTTAAATGAGGTAGGAGTTTTTGGAGTACCTCTCCCACTAGCTGAATTTGGTTTTGCTTGCTCCGCTATGGTAACAGAAATTGATTGAGATGACACAGAAGGCGTTGGTAACATAACTGGAGAAGAGTGCGGATTTGGGTTTCGTGGGTATGCAAAAGCTGCAGCAGCTTGTTGTTGTTGCTGTAAAGCTTTCTGTACCAGCGAATCTTGTGACATTGATGTCATTGAAGCATTAAAACGAGTTGATGGATGGACCGGATGATTATCTCCAATACCAGCTTTTGATTGTTGTAGAATGGCTTGTCTCTGCTGTTCAAAAATATGGTGTTGTTGCAGTATTTTCCATTGTTTTTCTCTTTCTTGTATCAAGAGAGTTTGTTTCTTCTGCAACTGCTTGGCTTCTCGTTCTTGTTTAGTAAGTTTAGGTCTCGTTTTTTTCGGAGGTTTCTCTCCTTTCTCTAGTTTTGTTTGAATCTTTGTATCACTACTAGGTGTGGTTGGTGTATTAGGAAAGAATGGAGATTTGGGAGTAGATGGTGTCAAGCCAGACAGTGAAGACATTGAAAATGACGGTGACAAATTTTGTAACAATGGCGAAAGTTTTTGAGGTTCAGGAACAGTTAAAATGGTAGGCTGAATCGTAGTAGGTGTTTCCGATTTAGACATATTTTCTCTTGCAATTTTAGCTGCAATCATTTCAGAATCTGGTGTAGGAGCTGAGTTTCTTAAGGTATCGATTATTGACTTCTCCAGTAATTGCATCTTCATTTTCACAGGTTTTGAACCTTCCGAATCCTTGCCAACTTTTCCCTTAAAGAAATAAAAATAGGTAAGGGTTCGTCTTAAAATTTGCTTTAAAAATTCGCTTCATTCCTGACAATTTTCATCTCAGATGAAGTGTTATTATGCATACTTTGTTTGTGAAGCGAATTTTTGAGACGAACCCTAAAACTATACTGTGTTGTCTGCAACAGCTTTATAAACATGGGACCACCAACAAAATTGCTATCAATTTTCATACAGGGAGTGCCTTTTCGCATACTTATGGTTCATCTCAAAAATCCGCTTCACAAATCATTACATTTTCATCTCAGAAAAAGGGTCATCACGCATTCAAGGTATGACTGTTTTTCTGAGATAATAATTGATATCAATGAAGCGAATTGCTAAAGGGAATTTTTGAGACGGTTCCTAAGGGTCCGTCTCAAAAATTCGCTTCAAATTCGCTTCATTTTCAACTTAGATGAAGTGTTATTGTAACACATAAGTGTTACAATAACACTTCATCTAAGATGAA
>JAUCNQ010074226.1:0-12493 GCA_032352715.1 Bougainvillia muscus | reverse complement strand
TGTTACAATAACACTTCATTTAAGATGAAAATGAAGCGAATTATGAAGCGAATTGCTAAGCGAATTTAAGCGAATTTTTGAGATGGTCCCTAAGCACAAAGCCACTTCTTCTGAATAAAACTTCATCTGAGTATCGATGCCCTGAGATCAAAGAAATTTATTTTAAACTTAAAATAACAAAAACGCCCTCCATCGAGGGGAATTCAGTAGTATCTTTACCCTTGGTTCAATATACCCTTTTTCAAACATCGGACTCACGCCCTGCCCTTCTAGAATGAGAGCTGCTAAAGACCTTTACAATTTTTAAACTTTAACATTTTCTAGTATGCACAAAAACACTCTTTCTGTATGAAAATTGATGCGAATTTCCATACGAATTTTGTGGACGGATCCCTTACCTTTTCTGTGTAAACAGCAAGTTTTTCTTTGGGTTTAATGATTATTAATTTATTACCAGCATGTGTATGTGTTAAACTACCAGCATATCTTTGTCGTAACGTATGAAGACATCCTGATTCGTTTAGATAACGAAGTGTAGATAAATCTTCAATTCGATCAAATTGAGGTGGATTAACCTGAAGAAAAATAAAATTAAAATAAATTAAAAATGAAATTAGAAAATAGATAATTATTTATTTGGAATGACAAACACTTTAAAATTTCGCTTTTTAAATTCGCTGCATTCTTACCAATTTTCATTAAGAAGAAGTGTCTTTGTGCATACAAAGTATAACACTTCATCTGAAATGAAAATAAAACGAATTATGACACGAATTCATACAGAATCTAAGTCAAGAGAAACATAGAAAAACGGTTTTCGATTTTTGTAGAGCAGGGAATTATTCAAGAATGAGGGTCCGTCTCAAAAATTCGCTTAAATTAGCTTCACAATTCGCTTAATTCCTAATAATTTTCACCTCAGATGAAGTGTTATTGTAACACTTACGTGTTATAATAACACGTCATCTAAGGTGAAAATGAAGCGAATTGTGAAGCGAATTTAAGCGAATTTAAGTAGTAATCTGGTGTTTACATAATTATCAAAAAGAAATTATTAAGGAATATTTTTACAAGAAGCTTTTGGGACCATTTTCATCACAGAAGGAGTGTTTTTGTGCATACTAAGTATGCACAAAACACTGCTTCTGTATGAAATTTGATACGAATTTCGTTACGAATTTTGTGGACGGTCCCTTATTAACCACAAAATTTGTAAGCCAATTCGAATCATTTTCACCACAGAAGAAGAGTGTCTTTGTCCATATTTAGTATACAAAAATACATAATTTTTGTATGAAAATTGATACGAAACTCAGTCAATTCACATAATTCGTATCATAAATAGTACCTTTTTATCATAGGACACGTTTACATGAAGATTTTCTATAGGCGAAATGAACTGTGATGGCTTCTGTGGTTGGTTAAATTTTACTGTCGGAAATATTTAACCAATCACAGAAGCCATGACAGTTCATTTCGCCTATAGAAAGTATTCATGTAAACGTGTCCATAGAGGAAGTATCTTTGTACATACCAAGTAGAAGAAGAACATTCCTTCTGAATGAAATTCATATGAATTTCATAGGTAAACATTGCCTTAGGAACTGTCTCAAAAATTCGCTTTAGAAATTTGCTAAAATAATATGAATTCTCATCTCAGAAGAAGAAAAAGACGCTGAGATGAACTGAGACAATTTGTGGAGCGAATTGAAGCAAATATTTGAGACGAACCCTTACCGTACCTTCTCGACTGCATCTTCATCAATATCTGCTATGATTTCACCACCATGATCTAATTTAACTTTAAACGAGTATGAACCATCTGTATTCTTTGCTTTATTTAAAACACCTGATGAAAAACCACTTTGATGTACTAACCAAACTTTTTCGGTTTCTTTCCATGTTCTATCAACAGTAAGTTCTTTATCGCTAACATTAGTCTACAGAAGAAAACAATGAAATTAAGTTCTTGAGAATTTATATCTGTTTCGCCATTGAGCAAGCGATGTAGCAGGGTCTATCAGCAAATACTGGCTGGGTAACACTGTACAGAAGAAAAGAATTAACATGGCAAAATAATTTTCACCTCAGATGAAGTGTTATTGTAACACTTACGTGTTATAATAACACTTCATCTAAGGTGAAAATGAAACATGACAAAACAATTTTATAATTTTCGATTCTTTCGAAATATATTATATTTATATTTTAATTTGAGAAACATGCTCTGAACAAAGAACATGCATCCTTTGTCTGACTTCCTTAGCTTAAGCTTAAAACCTTCTACAGACCTTGTAACACTTCATAATCGTTAAGGTTATTGGCGCATCGGCACCCTATTGGTAAGATTTTGTCTCAAAAATTCGCTTCAATTCATTCCAAAATCGTTTGAATTTCTTCTCAGATAAAGTCTCATTGTGCATACAAAGTATCTTCAGAATGAAAATTGATAGCAATAAAATAAATTTTTAAAGCGAAGTATTTTCTAACCTGTCACTTCAATATGTTCGTTTTGTTTGCAATGAGTTTTACCATTGTCTTAGATTAGCCTGACCTAAAGTTCAGACTTTAGGTCAGGCTAATCCACAAAGATAATGGTATAACTTGTTTACTGACTGTCATTATGTGATACCACCCAAGACCACCCAAGTATAAAGGTCCATTAACAAACATTAACAATTAAGAATTCAGTATCTTAAGGAACCGTCTTAAACATTCGCTTCATTGATATCAATTTTTTATCTCAGAAGAAGAGTTATTGCGCATACTTTGTATGCGCCATGACCCTTCCTCTGAGAGGAAAATGAAACGATTTGTGAATGGAATCAGAACGAATCCTTATTGCTTTGATTAGGTTAATCTATTTATAGAATTCTTGTATTCGATGATAATATTACTCAATGATATAACCCCTCCTTTTCAGACACGTTTCCAATGGAACTTTCCAGAAAGATGTGAAATCTTTTCTATTAGATCAACCAGTTCTGTTAATTGCCACAGTATGCACTACTTAGTGTTTTGGCATTGACTCAAAACACTAAGCATTTCAGTGGTGGATCCAGCCCTATTCAGAGCATTACGATGGAGCATAATTATTTTAATTCTTAATAACTTTATGTACGACAATGGGTCTTTAGAGACCCATTGTCATACATAAAGTAATTAAAATTAATGACTTTGAGTATCCCACTTACTGCTGTGACTAAGCAAAACATGTTCTGAGTCCGCCTCTGCACTTAACACTTGGCACTTAAACCCTTGGCACTTAACACTTGGCACTTAAACCCTTGGTACTTAATAACAGTAGACACTTTTATTAAAAAGATGTGTAGGCTTTTTGCGTTTTAAAATTCAAAAACTTGCTCTATAATTTGCTTCACCCAATCAATTTTCTTTCAGAAGAAGTGTCTTTGGGCATACTTAGTATATAAGCACAATGACACTTCATCTGAGATGAAAATGCAACGATTTGAGACAAGGGCGTCAACAGTGTTGTCTTGTTTATAGATCATTGGGCAATCAATTAGTTATATGCGCATATACAAGATACATGCGCTACATTTTCAGATACCTTACATAGTTCAATAAATATACCTAGAACATTCAGGTAGATATTTTAGCAATTCGAATGAAGCAATCGTTTAAATTTCTGATGTTAACAAACATTTTTGCATACAACAGATCTTTCAAGAATTATTATTATCAATTTTCATGTGCTTCTGTATAATTTTCACCTAAGATGAAGTGTTATTGTAACACTTCATCTAAGGTGAAAATGATGCACAAGACATTTCTTAGGAATGTAAATTGATAGGAATTTCTTCTTATACGAATTATAGGAATTTCTTCTTATACGAATTTTGTACTGAAAAAATTTGCTTTTTGTAGCAATTTTCATTCAGAAGAAGTGTAATTGGTAGTTGGTGTTTATTAGTATATTTTAGGTGCTATTGTAAAGCCAACTTTAAAAAATGTGAATAAATAAAATAAATAAATAAATAATTTGCGAATACTTTTTTTTAACTTCTTTTCCCACTCAAGGCTTTTCTAAAACTAAACTACGCCACTAGCAACCACTAGCGGAAAGAATACATCATTCTCTCTGCAGTTCTCAATAAGTCTGTAAGCTTTACCCCCTTTGACTCTGTAACATGGAAAATGCCACTTTACAGAGGAACAGGCTAACTGTAGTACTTCTAGGAATGTGGCTCTGAGAAGACCCTCGGACTGCATTTGAACCAGGGATCTCTCGATTATGAGGTCAATGAATATTTGAGACAAACCCTAAGTTATTTATAAAAACAGATTGAATGAGTTGAATTGGCTTTTCAATTTTGATGTTATATGTTTGTGTCCGGTCAATACATTGTAGAGTTCATTAGAATTAACATTACCCTCTAAGACCATGTAGCATTATGATGGTGGAAATGCCCTTTACGTAAAGATGGACCCAAACATTGACCTTATTCAACTGATCAGTCCTCCTATTTTAGACGTCCTCCTATTTTAGACGTCCTCCTATTTTAGACTAGACACTAACAACGCAGTTACACAAATATTTTCAAGAATGTCATCAATTTAATTATTTTACCTTTGGTTCGAAACATTTAAAAATAATGAATTGAGATAAATTACTTCAGACAAACAAATCAAAAGTTTCTACGAAACTAATTTGTCATCTTATCTCCATAGATTTAAACTGATAAAATTTGAAAAACGTAATATATAAGCCGCATTGAATTGGTCACAATATAGTACCCTATGGTAAAAAACATACTGTGGCGAATGGTATTTTGTAAGAACAGCCTGCTGTTCGAACAAAATACTCTATTACTTCACAGTGTATTTATACAGATAACTTATTCCTTTCAGTTGAAACGTGTTATCATACATTTTAGAAATTAATAGTTTCAGTGTTTAAATTCTCATTAACAAGTAATTAGTAAAAATAACAGATTCGTATTTGCACACCCACTTCACAAACAATTTGAAATATTTAAAAAATTTAAGTTGCATGTCAAAATCTTTTTGTAAAGGATTTAGCAACATTATTTTATAAAGTCTTTAGGCAGGAAGTCAACTTACTACAAATATAATAACATAGGAGAGGATTTTAAAAACTGCTGTTTCACAAGCTTCTAGAAAAACCCATTCAGAAGTTCAGAGATTTTAATTATACTGAGGAACCGTCTCTGTCTGCAAAATTCACTTAATAAATCTGCTTCAAGACGTGTCATCGTGCATATACAATCAAAGTATGCACAAAGATAAGTCTGAATGATACTTCGACAACTGAGATGAGAATGAAACAATTTGTGACTCTAAAAAATCAACCCTTGTAATTAAGATCACAGTGTTAATTTTTTAACTACCTTCGAGAGCATTTTATAAATATTGCTTTAATTAATTAAGGTCGTTGTTAGAGTAACTTTAGCATTACCAACAAAGACAAATCTCAAACACCTGTAGTAAAGAAATGACAGAACGAAAAAGAACAGATTATTTAACTTCTTTCGCGATGTGTTTGCATAGCGTCCTCCCCCCTCTTTGTGACGGGAGAGGGATGAAGGTCAATATTTTAAATATCAGGTTGAGATGAGGGGAAGCCACAGTTTTGCAATCCAGGGGGGTGGGTCAGTTGACTCGTTTTTGATGGGGGGAACTAGATTTCTCTTTGTTCCTAGACAAAAATATACTTTGTTTGTTCCCTAAGAACACCTTGTTCTAGTTTTTTAACACCTGTGTAGTAACATCCAGAAATCTTAAGTATTAAGTTAGTTTGGAGGGGTGAACTGACCCTGGAAGACGCTATGGATTTGATATCACTGTTGATGAGTGTGTACATGAAAGTAAAGACTCGTCCACAAAATTAGTATCAGATATTGTACCATTTTCATCACAGAAGAAATGTCTTTGTGCATACTAAGAATGCACAAAGACATACATACTAAGTACGCACACTGCTTCTGTACGAAGATTGATACAAATTTCCATACAAATTTTATGAACAAATTTTGTAGTCCCTAAGTCTTAAGTGACATTTCCATATCGTTAAAACTCAATGTGGTAATTTTTACTAATAGAGGAAAGCATTTATAATTGCTGTGTATTAAGGCAAGGTGTTTAAAACTACTACTGTTTTTTAAAACTTCCGAAAAATTCATTTAAAGCTAATGATTTTCTTTCTACTAATCCTACATAGATCGCTTCACAATTCGCTTCATTTTCACCTTAGATGAAGTGTTATTATGCATGCAAAGTATGCACAGTAACACTTCATCTGAGATGAAAATTAATAGGAATAAAGCGAATTGTGAAGCGAATTTAAGCGAAGTTTTGAGACGAACCCTAATAGCCAACATGGATTACATCTAATAAAATGCTTAAACACACTTCATATTATACTATTATTATTGAGATTAAAATATTTTAATATGAAGACAAGGACTTTTCTTTGCTGACAGTTTTAATAAAGGTTGTTCTCTTTAATTGAATATTTTACAAATATCAATTAAATTAACATGGTTAAATATAGACCAGTATCTAGGCAAATTGTCACTTGAATAAAATGAATCTCCTCTCACTTAAAGTGTCTTTTTGTGTATGAGTGGATACAAAGTAAACTTAGTGAAACAAATAAAATGGTGAAAGCCAGTTTATTAGTTCTAGTCTCAATCTTGGTATATACCAGAGCCTATTCTAGAATAGGAGGGCAGCGTCCTAAAAGTTCAAAAAGGGCATTTTTATGAAGAAAAAAAGTCCTAAACATACATTTCTTTGTAAACTAGGAATTTTTAGGACTATTTTACATAAAAGGGGCAATTTCTTCCTCATTATTTAAGGGGAAGCGTCCAGTTGTCGCACCCTTATAAAAAGGTCTGGAATAGAGTCTGGCTACTATGTTGTACATTTGAAGTGTTTGAATAACATTTGCTTCAAAAGTACAATGATAAAATAATTTCATTCAATATCTATTCTTAATTTCATATTTTATTAATTTTGATTGATAACTTATCAATATATATTTATATATATTTATATCAAGAAAAGTATATTTATAATTTAGAGTTAAGAATTCCACGCAAGGAAAGATCTAAAATCTAGCAAAATAGGTACACCATAAAATCTGAAACTCCTTCAGGGTGCCTACTTCAAAAGTTATAGGGCATTGATCAGATCTCCTTATGTCATATTTCCCGTTACTATACTACGATACTTTTCGTTACTTTCATCACAATTATTTGATGCAAAAGTGTTAAAAACAGCTTCTAAACTAAATTCCCAATATAAGAGGCATAAATTTGACGTCATTAGCCTAAAAATGATGTCATGCAGAATTTGACTGCACAAAATAATTTTCATATGCTTGGTAACATTTGTGCAAGTTTCATAAGTTTAGCATTTTAAGTGAAACATGGAATCCATAGGTTTTCAGTGGCAGAACAATCCCAAGGTTGATAGTACCTTTGTGCATACTAGACATTTCTTCTAAATTGTTACAAATTTCATAGGCAGCCTAACATTAAGCTTCAAAATATGACCTAGAGCAAGTAGTCTTAATGCATTTGAAGCTTTCTTCCTGTCAATTTTCATCTTAGGTGAAGTCTTCAGGCAGTGTTAAATGTTTGTTTGATCAAGTACAATATTTGTTAAAAATGTTATAAAGAAACTTCATAACTGGAACTTATTTAATTAAAATATTTACTTACTAAATAAAACTTGTTAAAATATAAAAGTTCTTGGCATATTTTCAAAATAAAAGTGTGTCATTCACAAAAAAACACACACAAGAAAAACATGGTTATTTATTTAATAGATTGCTCTTTACATTTTATGGACTGGAGTAACAACAAGCAAAAAATGTCACGTCATTTAATGACTTAAAATGTTCTGATACTAGAGTTACAAACTTCAACTTATCGGACACTGCCCTACTATTCTAGAGAGAAGCAGGAAATATAAAAAAAAGTTTCTATTTACTTTGTTTGTCTACTACATATTCAAAATAAAATAAAACCAAACATATGTTATCTTTCGCAAATCAACCAAGTTATAACTGACAAATGCTATTTTTGATAACTACTGACTACTATCAAAAGCAAATAATATATAGTCACTTATATAGTCACAGATTTAACCCTGTTTTTTGGGGTTTTTTTGTTTTGTCATACTTCATGTCAGTTCCTAAGTCATGTAAAATGTCATAATCCCAAATCAAAACCAGAGGGTTTACAAAATTCTATATAGAATTCTGTTACAACTAAAATTACAGGGACATGGATTTAAAAAAATATGCTGCCTTACCTTAAGCATCTTTGTCCGGAGACTTCCAGATCTTGCCAAAGAAGCGCTTGATTTTAATGCAAGTTTAGGCGAAAACTTTTGTATTGCAGCAGTGCGTGAACTTAGTTCAGAAAATTCTGGAACAGGGATAACTTTCAAAGATACAGCATTCCCTAAAATGAAAACAGTGTGCTGTATTAAAACCTGAGACCTTGAAGGAAACTTCATATTTATATATACCTATGTTTTGAAATTTATAACCCTTAACAAATTATGATATATAATAGAAACTTTATATGCAGCACCATAAGACTTTTAGCCAGAAAAAAGTAAACCCTTATATTGGACAAACAAAATATGTACTAGCAGTATATCACACAAACCTTTTTTTGCCAACAAAATTGTTACTGAAGTACCCACAAGAAATTAACTTGAAACAGAGTATATATACTTAGATATCAGGTCTATAACATGTTAAAACTTGCCTACTATAATAAATATAGCTAGACCGTCAAACTCTATCTTCCAATGTATACTCAGATACTCTAGAATATTATCTACATATATTTTGAATCAAAACAAAATCAAAGGGGAATCAAAACTTAGTAATCTAAAAACATGCTCTTGATCATTCAAAAATAAAAACTTGGTTGTTGTCTTGTTCAAATTTTCAAATTGGGCATACGTTATGCGCATATACAAAGTATGTACAATAACACTTCATCTGAGATGAAAATTAACATTACAATTAAGCGAATTGTTTGAGATGGTTCCTTACCTGCAGCTGCAACTTTTTGAATAATTTCTTCTCTATCACAATTTTCAACATTCATACCATCTACAGATACAAGTCGATCCCCTGGTAACAAACCTATACTTTCATTTCCAGCTGGCTCTACAAAATGTATAATTTTTTCACTCTGATCTTTCTTGATAGTTGTTCGACGCAGAGCAAAACCATAATCACCACTTACAGTTCTGTTTAAAGTTACTGTTCTCGATGAATCAGAAACAGGTTCTGCTTTTATCTCAGGAAGCTGCAAGTCAACACCTTGCAATTTCTCTTCAGTAGCTCGTAGCACATCAGCAGCAAAACTTTGAAACATCAACGATGTATCTGTACCGAAGTCTAAACTCATGGATCCTGTACTTGATAATCTACTGGCTGAGGATGTTGTCCTTCTATGGTTAACAAGAGGCTTAGGAGACTTGTTGAAAGAGCTTTTACGGCTATTTGTTTCCTCCAAAACTGGCTTCATTGGATGGCCATTGTTTATGACCTTTTGATTTTGATTTTTATCATCAAAACTTTCATCAACACGGATTCCATCGGTATCTGCAGGCATAGGTGATTCTGGATGGACTTCATGCTTTTTCTTTTCCTTGTCTTTCTTTCCAAAAGAAAATAATTTTGAATGTCTTTTAAGAGAACCATATTTTTGTGTCTCCCCTTCAGAATCAGAAGCATTTGAAAGACCTCTTGCCTTTTCTTTCTCTTTATCCCGTTTCGATGACCTCCGAAACATTGGAAAAATTTATATTCCGCATAAAAATACTATATCTACTATGTAGATGCTATTATTATACTACACCTAAACCAATGTGATTTGATTTATCTCTCAAATGATTTTTTTTTTTTTTACGACGAGTCAACCTTCAAAGTTGTTTCCCATATCTGCTTCTCTAAATGAAATGTGCGCGAGCTGTTTGTTGTTTTTTCTGCAAGGGTGCGTTCAAGACATGACCTTTTCATGCGTCTATGACGTCATGAAGTCTACATTTGCATTCTCTGCAGCGAGAGTCGCGAGTCAAGTTCCGGAATTTGATTACCTGATAACCGGTTTACTTTCTTCGCCAAGATACGCTAAAGCTGTAAACCCACTTGGCGGAGAAGAGCTTTAGCGTGCCGGCTGGCGAAATCTATATCGGTTATCAGGTAAGGAATTTGACTGCTTTATGACAACATAGTAAGAATGACAACAGGAATCGTCCCAAAAAGATCTTACACTTACAGATTCGCTTCATTTTCGCATGAATTTATATTCAGAAGTGTCCCTGTGCATACGACGGGAGACACTTCTTCTGTGATGATTCACCACGTGTCTCCCATCGTAGAATAATGGTACGACTTGCGATAGAATAGAAAGTCTATCCATTTCGCCAGCCGGCACGCTGAAACTTCAAAGGTGCGGAGCGAAAAAAATTAGCAGCCAAGTGGTTTTACAGCTTTAGCATTAGCGACCGGATATCAGGAAAGAATTTTGTGGACAGGCCCTATTAACTGAAATCCTATCAACTTTTATTGAGAAGTTTTTATACGGCGTCTTTTGATACGATAATTATGTATCGATCCGGGGTCTTTTTGTATCTTTCTGATTCTTTGGCTGTTGGTCGATGATCTAAACAAACTAGTCCTGGTGGATCAGTTTATATGCAAAAACCCATCAGAACAAACTTTAACTAATAACCAAAGCAATATAATGAAGATCATATGTCACATCAACCTCGTTCCCAGCGCAAAAAATATAATGATCATTTGTTAACTATTAAAAGTCTTTTCTTATATACTCCATCTTGGTGTTCTAGTTAGGTCTAAATTAACTGTTTCAGTGGTTAGTAACAGTCCAGTTGGTATAGACGAAAGTTATGGACAAACAGAGTTTTTTATTCCAGATGTTGCATAAGGGCAATATTAAGGGGCAATCTCGCCGTCATAATTCAGGAGTCAGCGTCGAGACAAAGGATTAATAAACAGAACACGGGTAAAAGTAGGTTTATTATTACTTTGACAAAAAATCACAAGTTCAAAGAATTATTTTATTTCAACTACTTGAAAACCTTCCACGAAGAAGAGACAAAAACGGTAGATGTTAATATGGCGAAAAAATACTGAGGTTAGAACACCGTATAACGTTCACCTATCTTATTCGGTGTAAATAGACCCAGTTAGTACTGTGGCTTGTATTTATGTTTTACTGCAACCGAATTAAAATAAAGAAATGATAATAATCTACGAAGCCAAAAAAAATTGAGGAGTGACGTAAGAATCTATATTTCACTTGGCATACGTTGTCCAGATCAAAATTCACTAATTTCTAATAGTTTAACAAATGACTATTAGCTTTTTTAAAGGCTAATGATCGGTTTCTTAACTTTAAAACTTCATTTGTTTTATTCTCCATCTTAGTGCTCTGACTAGGTCTAAATCCACAAGTGAGGCAAGTCCACTTTACTTGATACGCGTTTTTAATTGTGATTCACGACTTAAGCAATTCTATCCCCACGTAGACTATATATCAAAAAAAAATTAAGACGGTTTCTTAGATGATAATTTTCTCAGACAGAAAACTTAGCTAATTGGTGGCGTTCTGGAAATTACCGAGAAAAGACGTTAACCCTTTCGTTAATAATGTTATAAAATGGTCACACATACTTAAACATTCCTGCAGCATGTTACAACATTATGCATGAAAGGGTTAAACAAAATAATGTAAAAGTTTTCAAGTAGTTAAAATTTAGCCCAACTTTACAACAATTTTCTCATATATACACAATTTACACATCATCTTATAGAGTTCGTCTCAAAAATTCGATTTCATTCGTTTCAAAAATGGTTTCAGCTTCATCTCAAATGAAGTGTCACGTTTACATGGAAAATCGTTGCGGGCGAAATGAACTGTTATGGCTTCTGTGAAAATTTAACCAATCACAGAAGCTATGACAGTTCATTTCGCCTATAGAAAGTCTTCATGTAAACGTGTCATACATGTACAAAGACACTTCTTCTGAATGAAAATTGATAAGAATAAAGCGAATTCATAGTCATTCAAAAATGAACCCCCACGACTACGTAAAAAACAGAAAAAAGGTGGAGCTTGATGAGCTTAACCCTTAGAGACGGTCCACGATTATCGTATGAAAATTCGTACCAATTTAGCCTTATACACAAAATTATGAGACTTTAATCTAAAAGAAAATTGATATAATTTTCGTACGAATTTTGTGGATGGACCCTTCCTTGTGATTTATCACTCGTAGATGAGATTTGAAAAAAAAATTAAATTGTCAAAAGTTGCAGACATTTCTAATACACAGTTTGGGGACCGTCCACAAAATTCGTGTGGAAAGAAAATCATACGGAAGCAGCCATCTGTACGTGTTCTTCAAATTATGTGTTCGGTAAATATTTGAAAAATTCCTACAGAAGTGT
>JAUCNQ010074115.1:0-12493 GCA_032352715.1 Bougainvillia muscus | reverse complement strand
GAAAATCCCCCCCTTTAGTCCCCCCCCCCCCCTTGTAATAAGCACCTGAGAGTAGGGTCGTTAAAGGAGGTTTGACCATTTTGTAACAATCTGGCAGGCGTGAGCACAGCTGTTCTAAACAACAAATAGAGGAAATGAGGCTGGCATGTTTTCACGATTTAGCTGGATGTTTTCGGAATTTTTGATATTTCACCACATAACTTCATTTGATTGTAACTTTTTTTTCATAGAAAATACTTAGATTCTAGTAAAAACAAGTTAAAATGAATGCATAATATTTTCGTTTAAAATTTTTAATCGAAAATATTATGCATTCATTTTAACTTGTTTTTACTTTTTACTTACTTAGATTCTGTTTTCACAGTTTTGTTATTCCATCCCTTTCCTCTAAAATATAAAAAACAGTACAGGTAGATGTACCGCAGAATACCTCAGAAATTTATTTTTGCTATATTTTTTTGTGATTTTATTGAAATACTATATTCATGTTTTTTTGATAAATTATCATTGTATTAAATCCTCCTGGTGCCTTATCGTATTTCTTTTTAACATTTACATATTTTTTTTACCTGTCGAAATTTATTTAATTTAAGGAAATGTTGTACCAAGCTTGAATTTGTTCAGGGGTCTAAAATTGTTGCACAGTAAGGCTAGTGTTGTGTACCTATTGCACTACACAATACCAGTGACGTGTACCGCAAAATACCTGTTTTTGTACCAAGTATTATGACAAAATTCTTGTTCCTTTGGCTAATATGATGTTTTAAGGTGTTTCTCTAGTTATATTATTGACATATTAGACTATAAACAGTTAACTGCAAGGTGTTCTAGATGACTATTTTGTTTAGCAAAGATAAAGGTTGATAAACTGATAACTAAAGCTTGGAAAATAGCTTTTCATTGGTTTGTTTGAACATTTATAACTTTGGCAAAAAGCTGTATATTTTTTGTTGTGTAAAAATTGCTTAGTCATTTATGTAACATTTCTTAGTAGTGTGTACCTATAACCATATTAACTAGATGAAATTGAATGAAAGTCATTGCTAGGTGTTGTTACAATGTTGTTTTATAAATAGCTAGATGTTTAGATGGTGTTTAGAACCTGTAGAACATGAAATGATACACCTGCAAAGTTTGTTTACGTATTTTAAGTCATCTACACCATTTAAGGACACCATCCTCTAAAGAAATACTAAGTATATTATCCAAACAACTCTTCAGAGGCATAATTTGCAAAGAAGAAAATTATTACAAAGTGCAAAGAAAATAACTGCCGTGGTTTTTCAATATCAAGTCTGGTTTGTTTCCAAAAATGAAAAATCGGTGAACAATAGGCAAGATTATTACTGAGAAAGGAATAAGGGATATAATTGTAGTGTCTTGATTAGAGGAATAATAAGAAGCAAGCATACCAAGGAATAAACAAAGCTGGCCTGGCAAATCTTATACTTAACACCCTGAAGATTCTTCAACGTTTAAATAAGAAGGCTGAAAAATACTAGAAACTATCTGAACCAGCAAAGAGAGCTCTGGTAACTAAGAGGTATATATGCATCAATATCTTGTTCTAAACCTTTAACTCTACAATAATTGTTTCATTTTATTAAGATAATAAACAGCTAAAAGCTGATTATTAGGCACTATTTTGAGCTACTATCATTTCCATAGATAAAAAACTGAAACTTTCGAACACCTTTTTAATGAACAGATTGAAGCCAAAAGTCGGATCTGGAACTATTCTAGAAGATACCTCAGCACATCATACTTGATCAATAATACTTCAGTTTGTCTGACATCATTGCTGGCACACTCGATGTTATGCCAATGAAGGATTCCGTGAAATTTAATGTTCCGAAATATGAAGAGTTGCTGAAATCTATTGAAGTATTAGGAAACTTGGAAAGAATTTTTTTAGCAAACATTGAAAAATATGGGATAAACTTATGGTATTGATTTTTCTAAAATACACTATATTGATCATTGATGTTTCAAAATCAACAAAATTTAACCTCATAAATGCCTTTTTTAAACTTCTGCATTAGAAAATATAAACACTGGTATTCTGCGGTACCGTGGTATTCTGCGGTACATCTACCTGTAAGTCTTAATTTCCCTAGTAAGCACGCAAAGACAACTCACATTGACGAATGTCTAACTTCGTGATTTTATCGAATTTCTTTTTCACATCAACCGCTTCAACGATCCACAATGTTGACTACTTGCTAGATTGTATTGCCTGTTGTACTTTCTTTTGGATGGTGCAACCACAAAAAAGCCCTGATGACCGGGTGCAGATCAGCGTCAGAAACCGGAACATAATTACTTTCTTTTCCTGATCTTGTTTCAAACTTTGTGAAAACTGAAAATGCCTTTCAACAGGAGGCATGATGATACAAACTAAGGTAACAAACATATCCTACAGGGTATTTCCTCTCATAAAATATTTATGTGTATACTTATTATGAAATCTTACCAAGATATTTACGCATCTAAATGTAGGTCAATCACGCTATCACAATTTCCGTCGATAATTATTCGAGCATGCAATTTCGCACGCTTTGTGTGCAAGGCATTCCGGGAAATCCGGTTTATAAATTATAACAGTAGCAGAAGGGTTCCCCTGTTGGAAGATATCAAGTGCAGCTCCCAAGATATCGTACAAATCAAACTATCGGCTTTTGATATTTAAAGTTTGACAAAAATTTCTTAGATCTCAAGGCAGTGTATGGGCTGCAACCATCGCACTCAACTATTGTCTAAATTTAGCCCTGACAGGTCCTTTTTCATGCCTCAATTGTTATTAATAACATGAAGTATACCAAGGTAAGGGCACATCCACAATACCCTGCAGTGTTGCCACAACCACTTTAAAAACTGGAAAAGCCGGAATAGCTAGAAAGGGCCAGTGTTTTTATTTTTTGCTAGAAATACTGGATAATGACATGTTTTGCAGCTTCATCTGCTTGAATTGCTGGAATTATGTTTTATTTTTATCTGGAGTTTTAACTGACCTATGATATTTTCTTTGATGTTAATCAAAGTTAAAGCAAATATAATTTAGTTTACTGGAAAATGATATATATTCCATATTATTTGATGCTGGAAAATCCATATGAATCTGGCAAAAATGCTGGAAATTTTTTATTTTAGATTAGTGGCATCCCTGTCCTTATTTGGAGTTACACTGTGCATACTGGGTATGCTCAAAGACACTTCTTCTCTGATAAAAATGGTATGCTTTGCTTTAAGAATTTTTTATCCCTAAAGAATAAATATATCAATTTCACACTTCTTATCTATAGATATGACACTATCAGTGGACTCATAGTTGATGTTCTTACAGATAGACCAAACGATACATCAGGTAAACTTTGACTCATCCATTCTCGTAATATATTCCCTTTATTGCAATCAATCATTCAGAAGAAGTGTCTTTGTGCATACTTTGTATGCACAATGACACTTCATCTGAGATGAAATTAAAACGATTTGTAAAACCAACCAACACGATTTTTTACCCCTTGCTTTATAATAGTTTCCTTGTTTTAACAGCTTTTGAACTTCTACCCATTTTCATATTATATGAAAATGGGTAGAAGTTAACTTATATGATATAAGTTTAATTAAATAACTTCAATTTTAGATCTTATTGAAGGCTATTTGCATAAACAAAGTACAGAAAAATTGAAGGTAAAACCAAGGGTCAAACAATCTGACGCTACCCATTGAATAATGACAAAGAAATTGCCCCCTTATGTAAAAACGTCTAAAAAATACCTAGTTTTCAAGGAAAACTAGGTACGTTTAGGTCTTTTTTCATTTATTCAACTAATTGGATGCTGCCTATTCTTCATTACACTATGAAAACTTATTTTTTATATAATTAGCATAGTTAAAACTTGTTTGAAGGTGCATTCGGGACCATCCACAATATTAGTTAGTATATGGACATTTGTTATCAGATTTCATGCAGGGAATGGGTTTTTGGGTGGGTGGGTTTTTTATCATTCCTTACATCATACCTTTTGATGGTCTATTAATCTGACTCACCCAAAAATCGAAATTAGAGCATTAAATGGAAAAGACCAATATAGTCAATAAATACGGTATATTCTGTCACGAATTTGCTTTAGGATGTTGATGAAAGTACACTGCAGCTAAATGTTGCTGAAACACAAATAAAGCTTTTTGAGGTTAGTCAGTTCACTTTACCTATTATAAAGAGCCACAATTTCTTTGAAGAAAAATTTTTGTGCACAATGACATTTCTGAAATGAAATAATACAATTTGCGAAACGAAGTTGAAACTAAGTTTTGACATTGACTGTTGTATCTACAGAGTTTGGAGTATTTATCACTATGATTTCTTATCTTTTAAACATTTAATACCTGATTGTAACAAAATGGCCACACACACTTTAACAAACCTGACCATGACCATTTGATGGGCACCAGGCGTGAAAAGCTTAATCATTTTTATTTATATTTAGAAATCCAGTGATGATGACTTACTAGAAGGTGTTGAAGCAGAAGATGAATTTGAGATACCTTTACCTAATTGTTCAGAATTAGCATTCTTCTTTGAACAAGCTGGTGTCGGTCTTGGTAGAGAAGAAACATATAGAATATTTTTAGCACTTAAACAATTAGTTTTTAATTATCCATTAAGTAGTGTTCGATTCTGGGGTAAGTAATCAAAGAAAATAAACACAAAATTGTCCATGTTTAGGCTCTAATTTAAGCCATTATGACGCTGTCCCATAATAATATGGTGAAAGTCCCCTTTTATGATAAATAGTCCTCAAAATACCTAGTTTCCTTTGAAAACTCTATTAAGGGCTATTTTACATAATTGTTTCCCCTTTTTAAACTTATCTGATGCTACCCTCATATTCTAGGTTATACCCTGACATTTGTTTATCAAAATTTCTAATACCGTAAATGACTGTGTGAGCCCCCACTTCCAAATAAGCCGCCCTTCTGTATTAGCCCCCACCCTAAAAATTATTTTGTTCGAATTTTTCTTAAAAATCGTTATTTTTAGTTGCAGAGTGTTTAACCCTCTATTAGCACCGGGCTTTTTGATATTACGTCATCGGTGTCTTGATGACGTCATCATTTTGTCCGAAAATCGCGATTTTTGTCTACCTCTTTAACTTTATTAAGCCGGGGGGGGGGGGGCAAATTTCACCCCCTGTAACTTCTGTTATAGTGAAGTTTGGGATGTGTTACATTACCACATTAAACATATGCCTATATTATGCCATCTCCAAAAATGTCAGTCTTTATATCATAAGTTGTTCAGAAATTACTGGCTATTGTTTGAAACCACCTCACTATTTACAGCGCTACTCCCTCTGAAATTCCTTAACTTTGCAATTGCTGTATTTCGTTCAATGTTTCAGATGTAGGCTTGAAACTTTGCACATGAACATCTGACCTTTCATTGGAGTACAGAGTTTTTTCCATTTCCGTATTTTGTTAAGGTGGCTAAAAACATATAAAATTGATAACTTCATCTTATGACATGGTTTTTATAGTGTTTTGAAGAGTATAATATCCTTTGTTGCTAAGTTTTGGGTCGGAATTTAAAGATAGTGATTTTACTCAATTTTCAACGTTTTGATGACGTCATCGGCGACGTGATGACGCCATCATAATTTTTTTACGTCACGTGACTACTTATGTGATGGTTAACATTCGTTCCAAGTTTTATGTTCTGAAAGGAATTGGTTCTAAAGTTATTAGGTGGGGGCCATAATGCGGGGGCTAAATAGGGTTAAAAGAGGAAATTCGTCTAATAAAATCAAATTATTTCCTATAAAAAGTAAACTAGAGAGTTTGAAATGTCAATTCTCATCAACATTTGGCCACCATTATGGAATTACCGGAAACTTTTCTGGTGATCCGGTAAATGACGCCATATTCGGAATCAATATAAGTACATGAAAATTTGTGCCAAATCTCAATGCTTAAAGTCAAATACTTTGGAAATTATGTGGATAACAGTTTTCCATATTTTCAAGGTGATATGCTAAATCTGATAGGTGGTTCTGACCAATAGCCTGTAAATTTTTTTCAGATTTTTACTACTTGTTGCAAAGTTTCAAGGTGATTAAGGCGTTGCATCAGAAGTTATTAAAAAATATCCGTTAGGGTTAATATATAATGCGTATAAGCCCCTATCCTAAAAACTAATTTTGTTAAATAAGCCCCAGGGGGCTAACTCAGTCATTTACGGTATACAATTTTCAGCTCAAGAGAAATGTGTTTTGCATTTAAAGTATGAATAAAGATTCTTTTCTGAGATGAAATAGGAACAATCGGAGATGTAAAAGAATTTGCTTCATAAATTCACTTCATTCTTATCAATTTTCATTCAGAACAAGTTTCTGAGTGCATACTATGTATACAAAATGACACTGCATCTGATATGAAAATTAAACGATTTATAAAACGAATCAAAGCGAATTTTTGAGACGAACCGGCTTATTAATCTATTAAATCTCCTATATTATTTTAAATGCTAATATTCATTCATTCACTAACCTAATTAACGTGTTCAGCTTGCTTTGAGTTTATTTCTGTCCAAATTTAGATTTTTACAATCTCATAGTAGGCGCCCCGCTTACTTTCAGTTTTGATATCCTTTTTATGCGCTTACTTTAAGAGCATGCCTACAGGGGCTTCTATCAGATGTTTACTATGGGACTTTTTAAGTGACACATTAAAACTTCGCTTACTATAATAAGGGCGCCTACTATCAAGGCGCCTACTATTGGACTTCAACCGTGCGTGACTGCATGAACTAACAACATTTTTGACGGGTTTTTTTAAACTACTGATAGATATCTTATTTTATTTGAAGGTTTCTTGCAACCTTTCGAATTTGGTACTGTGGTAGAAAATCTGGCTCACTTTTTTTCTAGGAAAAATATTTGGAACTGAAGCAAATTATATTGTTGCAGAAGTTGAATATCGAGAAGGAGAAGGGGACGAGGAGGAAGAAGCAGAGGTAAATATGATTAACATCAACTTAATCTGAAACAATATGGCAGTGCTCAATCTGTGCAAAAGGGACATATTTTTTGTAAAAAACTCTAGAATATACCCGTGCATTAATTTCACTTACCCGTGCATTAATTCGCGAAATTTAATGTTCGCAAAAGTTTTTGGAAAAGATCGATTTGCGAAAATTAATGTTCGCGAAATGTTAGAGATTTTTTTTTTAATTTTCTTTTAAATAAAGAACAGCTAACGTGTTCTTTCTTCTTTCTGATTTATACTTAGGAGTAGAAACGATACATCGCACTTGAAATAAACATCCATATTAGACATAATTCCTCACTTAAATTATTTATGATCACAAACTCGACAATTCGCGAAATTTAATGTTCGCGAAATGTTTCCCATTCACCAATTCGCGAAAATTAATGTTCGCGAAATGCAACTGTTTTGGACTCGCGAATATTAATGTTCGTGAAAATTGTAGCTATTTTACATAAAAAGGGAGCTCTATTCTAGTATATTTGGACATATAATGAATGTTTTTTTATATCCAGAATATTCCATACTCACCTAAAGTGTCCTTCAAAATCAAATGAATAATGATATATATCATACTTAAGTACATACGTTTAAATTCGCTTCACAATTCGCTTCATTCCTGTCAATTTTCATCTCAGATGAAGTGTTATTGTGCACACTTCATCTGATGTGAAAATGAAGCGATTTGTGATGCGAATTTAAGCGAATTTTTGAGACGGACCCTTAATATATAGCTTTCAGTGACGCAATGTTTGACGTCTTGTTTCTGAATGCCAAAGCCTCTAGATATCAACTATGCTGCACCAGCCTGTAGATCTATACAGTACTAGTGTCCCTACGATTTATTCAGTTGTTAAATGGTGTTAATATATATATGTATACAATGGCATGTTAGTACCATTTTAAATGTCATTAATTGACATATTACGGTGTGACATGTTGAAAATCGCGAACTGAGATTTCTGCGTGCAAATAAATGTCGAATTTTGACAGCGTTAGGCCACTTCTTGTTGAAATAAGACAAATGGAGACTTGACAATGTCTTTTGGTTCTATATGGTATTTTTTCGAATTCATTTCAATTTCCATAAGGAAGGAGGGTTTTTGTGCATACTTAGTATGCACAAAAACACTTTTTCTGTTGTGAAAATAGTTCGTAGAATATAATACTGATTGTGCACGGTTTCTTATGTTTGCTATCTTTTGATTTGATAATTTAAACATTTTTATTTCTTTTTTATTTCAGAGGAAATACTACGCCAAGAAAAATAAACTGCTTAAAAATACATTACATAATAAACAACCAATTAAACAGTATCCGGTATTAATTCATAAAACCACTTGTTTTGTATCAATGCTGGTCATTTTTAATATAAATTGAATACCTTTGTTTTGCTTTTTTTAAAGAAATAAATTGTAAAATAGGAGTAGGCCATTTTTGAAGCATCTAAATCGTAAATTTTGTTCACCTGAAAATAGGAATAATCAAATTCGGATTATTATTTGGCATATAGAGAATAATCATATGCAATCCGAATCGGACCATTCCGATTTTTATGTATACAGATTTTAAATAATACTAATAAAAACAATGCATTGAAATCTTTCTTAATCTTTGTCTGAGAAGAGCTGTTTTTAGCCCATTTCTTTGTACCCATTTAGGGACATCCACACATTTTCGTATGGAAGGTCGTATCAATTTTCATTTAATGTCTTTGTGCATACTAAGTATTTTGTGGACGGTCTCTTAGCAATCATGTCGAAAATGCTTTTCATAAATTGTATGATTTTTATCTTAAAAGAAACTGTATAAACATTATAATCGTTTCTATAAAAGGAGTGCTAATACTTTTGCTTAGGTGCGTCCACAACTTCCCAGAAGAAGTGTCTTTGTGCATAAGTACACACAAAGACACTTTTTCTAATAAAAATTGATACAGATTTGCAATGCGAATTTTGTGGATACTTCCTTATTATCTTAAATAGCTTCTATGAGGAACTGTCTCAAAAATTCCCATTATGAGCTCACTTTACATGGTGACCACATCCTGGAAAGTACTGGAATGGCCTTGAATTCTTTTTTAGTCCTTGAAAGTCCTTGGAAATTAGCCTTTTCTTGCCCTTGTCCTTGAATGTCCTTGAATTCCTAAACTGTGTGAAATATTTAACCAATCACAGAAGCTATGACAGTTCATTTCGCCTATAGAAAGTCTTCATGTTAACGAGTTCTTAGTCCCATCAATGTTCATTCAGAAGAAGTGTCTGCGTGCATACTTTGTATGCACAATGACAATTCGTCTTAAAAAAGACAAAATTGAATCGGTTTATTAAACGAATGCAAGCGAATATTTGAGACGAACTTTAAATTAAAGCATTAAAACGTTTCGAAAATAAATATACTCTCTTAATCCATTAATTAATATTAACCCTTCAATGCATATAGTTTCTATTAAATGGACCTACACACTTAACAACCCTGATTAGGATTGGTTAAGAGTGTATTTCCATTTTGTTACCATCGGGTATTAAAGGGTTATTAATCTTTATAAAACTAAATTTCTAGAGATGTGGTAATTGTGGTTTACGTAAACGTATAAAGACGGTAAACAGTTTCGTTGATTTTTAGGCACCGTCCATAGAGTTCGTATGGAAATGCGTATCAAGTTTCATACAGAAGGAGTGTTTTTGTGCATATTTAGTATGTACAAAAACACTTGTTCAAACGTGGATTAAACTCTGATTAGCTTAATCCAGTATTAAATCTGACTCTAACCAAGCAGAATTGATTTCTAATCAATTCTGATTGGTAAAAGTCAGATTTAATACCAGATTAAGCTAATCCATGTTTAATCTAGTTTCGAACAACTGGGCCCAAAAGTCTTGCAATACGTCTATCAGGCGTTTAGGACTGCTATTAAGAAGTTTCAAAGATTTCATGAATTAACCAAATTTAGTCTTAAGACCTGCAACCATTCACAAAAATTATGAGACAATCCACCCCCCCCCCCCCCCCCCCCCCCCCGCAATTTCAATGTTGAATGCTACAGAATTCAGCTATGGCGTCAGACACGGTCAGCAACATTGTATTCGGGGGGGGGGAGGTGGGGATATTTTCTGGTGTGTCTAAACAATTTTTGTGATTTGTTGTGGGTTTCATTTCAAAATTTCGTTTTACGAATCATTTTAGAAGAAGTGTCATTGTACATACAAATTATACACAAAGACACTTCTTCTCAACGGTTAACAATGAAACTATAAATTTTTTTCATCCGTTAATTCGAATGCTGCTTAATTCGAACATTTAAGCCTTCTGCTAATTTGAATGCTGCTTAATATGAACATTTGCTAATTCGAACAAGATATTTGAGGGTTCAAATTAGCGGATGTGTATTGTAACTATTAAAAATGCTTGGAAAGGTAATTAAAAGGCTTTTACGATTAAACTAAAATTTAAAACCATTAATAGTTGTTAACTAAAAATCCATTTTTTAATCTCATTTTTTCTTTATAAGAACAGCTAAGTTCAGATTTTCGGAAAATTAAGAACATCTTAAGAAAAAACTGAAGCTGGCCCAGCTTCAGTTTGTTCTTAAGATGCTCTTAATTTTTGGGTTTATAACTACATGTAAATATATATCACTGAAACTCTGTTAGATAAACGAAAAGTAAGAAAAAACGGTTTAAAATGTTTAAAATAAGAATATATTAAGAACAATTTGAAGAAGAAAGTTCCAAAAAGTTAAGACGAAATCTTTTAGTTCTTATAAAAAAAGAAAGTGTAGCAGACTTGTTGCTTTAATTCTTGAACCCAGAAGCGGACTCAGAACATGCTTTTGGCTAGTCACAGCACTGAAATGGAGATTCAAAGCATGCTCAAAGTGATTAATTGTAATAGCTTTCTGTATGAAGATGGGTCTCTTAGACCCATCATCATACAGAAGGCTATTAAGAATTAAAATGTTTAGCTCTTCCTCGTGTTGCTCTGCCTAATGTGTGAACCATTTTCATATAGGAAGAAGTTGAAGAAATAGTCGAGGACAAGTTACCTGAGGATGATGATGATGAAGGAGGACCTCGAGAAGATGATGATTACCCTAAACCGAATTGGAAACCACCACCTGAAATATTAAAAGAAGAACATCATACTGGGGTTAATAAAAAAGTCTACTTTGTTTGTAATCAAGGTAAATCCACCATTCATTCTTTGCATGGAATACTGTTGTCATGTTTGGGCGGGTGCTCCGGCTGATTGTCTCCACTTCACTTTATAGACAGGATTTAGCGAAGAATCTCTCAGGTTATGAATGACAAACTTCTCTTCTAAACTGGATACTCTTTCTCACCGCCGTAATATTTCCTCTTTATGTTTTTTCTATAATTTCTCTCTTATCGTCCGCTGCTCTTCAAAACTTTATTCACTATATTCGCTTAGACTTAACTTTCACAAAATGAACACGCAGTCACTGTCCAGTTACAGAAAGCCTTATTTACTCTATGATAAAAGCTTCTTCGCACGCACGTCTTTATTGTCGAATTTTTGTTTTACTGTCTTAAAAATTCGTTTTAAAAAGTCGCTACATTTCTGTCAATTTGCATCTCAGATGAAGTGTTATTGTGCATACTTTGTATGCATAATAACACTTCATCTGAGATGAAAATTAAGCGATTTGTGAAGCGAATTAAAGCGAATTTTTGAGACGAACCCTTATATGATATGCAGAGAAATTTTAATTGAATTTCTTTTTTGACGTAGCACTTAACCCACTAATTGTCTGAAAAAAGTTATTATTCGAATCCAACGTTTTTTTCTACAAATTTTTGAGACGATATTTATTGGATACTGTGTGTCAACAATTATAATTTGAAAAAAGTATATCTTTGTGATGTACTTTCATCTGAACCCTATTAAGCCTGGGGGCGAAAGGGCCCGCAGAATATTTGACCCCCTGTAACTTCTGTTGTGTTTAAAATTTTGATGTGTTACTTTGACGATACTTATAACATTAAACTATACATTACGTCATCTGTGAACATTTCTGTCCTATATCATAAGTGGTTTAGAAGCAACTGGCTATTGTTTGAAACCACCTCTCTTTTCACTACACTACTCCCTTTGAAATTCCTGAACTTTGTAATTGCTGTATTTCGTTCATTGTTTAGCATGTAGACTTGAAACTTTGCACATGAAACGTCTGTTTACCTTACCTTTCGGAATGTTTTTCATTTCCGGAAACTTTTCTGGAAAAACGGAATTTTGGTTGGAAAAGATTTCCCTACCTCGAAATCCGATTTCACATAAGATAAAATGATTGAAAATCTCTATGCCCGATAACTCTGCCTTAGTGCATGGTTTTTTGGTGTTTTGAACAGTATAAGGGACCGTCTCAAAAATTCGCTTAGCAATTCGCTTAAATTCGCTTCGTAATTCGCTTCATTTTCATCTTAGA